>CAOKZL010003897.1:0-60933 GCA_948472985.1 Iguana delicatissima
ACCATCCTTTCCCTTTATAAACTTGCATGGCTTGACAGTAACATCGTAAAGCATGCTTCTTCTGCAAGATAAAATTTCAACACACTAAATACAATTCCATATGCAATGGTGTACAGAGCTTAGGATTTTTTAAAAAACCCAAAAGTAAGTAAAAAAACATATTTTGCATCAATAAGTTGATAATTTTTAACATGGTTTCAGAAGTTATTGAACAGTGAAGAGAAGAGAAGAGCAGAAACTAACAGCACAATACTTTCATTCTACATATTTATCTTTCTGAAATAAAACATTACAGAAATTTATAATGCCAGGTTTGGCAAATATGTAAAAATATTTATAAAACTGCATACCCCAACTTCAGCAAACATGCCCACAAATCCAATAACATAACCAGTACTGTAGTGTAATTAAAAACAGAACAATTGATGATCAAATATGAGCAATAAAATAATATCTAGGTTCAGCTCATAATTTTTAAATGGCCCAGGGGAATTTAAAAAAAAGTCTTTACTCTGTAAGCCAATCCTAGGCAAGCATTTCCAGAGGCACATTCTAGAAGCAGAACTGAGAACTGGAAAAGGACTTTTGACAAACTTAACACACAGGCAAATATGTGTATTAAAATATGGTGTTCCAATATTTCTGTCTCAAGCTTTGTCACAGCAAAAACTAAACATCAGCATTTTGAACTGTGCTCATGGACCTGAAGACAGCAATACGGTTTCAAAACTAGCAGTATGTCTCACTTTTATCTGTGAGGGAACATATTTTCTTGCTCTAGAAAATGACCACAGTAAACATTTTGACTAATTATTCCTTACATCACAATTTAAAAAAATAAGTATCAGTAACACCAGCAGTCTTTTGAGCAACGTGAAGCCACAGTTCAGACTAACTGTAATGTACACCCCTGTCTTACACGTTTTCCCAAAGATTTAACACCAGTAATAAACACACTATTTTTATTAAATTTCCTAATATGCAAAATGAAAGAAAGCATTTCAATAGATGCACATACCTGACCATCTGAAGCATGAAGATTTAACCTCTTTACTCCTTAAAATATCTATGAAAACAATGCTAATGTATATCATCATGTTAACATGCCTGAATAATTAAAACCATCTGTCATTGCCCTTCTTCATATGCTCCATTATGCAAGATGAAGAAAATGGCAACTAGGGAAAGGGTGGTCTCTTCTGAGATGGCCCTTGTGTCAACCTTTCCCAGCCAAAGATTTACTAGAGGTCTATTGCAATGTCCTTCATGTGTCTGGCAAAGCCTTTCTTATTCTCACAGAACTGTTAGGAACTTTGGATCTCAGTTTGATGTTCCTATTTTATTATGCTTGTTACTATTTACCAATATTTACGTTTTAATTTAAAGCTTAATGTTAACCACTTTTGAGAGGTTTTAAATGAACAGTAAAATACACATTATCACAATATATCAAACAACTATCCAAAGCAGGAAGATCTACTGCCCCTTATCACTGCCCAAGATCAAGTAGCCAGATTTTTTAAAAGTATAAGCACTTGATTTCCTTTTCACAGATGATGGCACTTAACATTTCCTTTTTTCATGTTCTCCTTTCTAGACGCTAGAATTTCACTCAACTAGAGTATAATGTCAGAATATCACTTAACATTTCACTCAACTAGAATATATTATTAGGTGTATAAATATCAATCAAGGATTAAAGGTGCTGAAATATAACAACCTAAGACCCTTTAACAATTCATAGAATCAGTATTTCTTTCCTAGTATGCAAAACCTACCTGTCCTGCTTTACTATACCTATGGCCAGCCAGTATCATATGAAAGGCAAATTTTCGAACCATGGGACTCTTCATGTTTATAAAACAGTGTGCTGCTTGCTCTAGCAACAGTGCACTCCGAAGATCTGAATCCTGTTAAAAAGAGAGAGTGATCAGGTAAGTTACAACTAATCAATGAAGTCAATTATACAAATACCAGAGAAAGTTTTGAAATCCAAAGCCATGGATGACCCTATTTCACTTCTCAAAGGAGCCTATCCTATAAATCTTCGCTAGCTATGAACAAGTTATATATGAATTCCATTGCAAATATCTACAACAGACTCACATCCACAGCAAAAAGAATTATGTGCATGTTGTGGTAGAAGAAAACTACACAGAGAGGTAAGAAATACCACAAGAAATATATGCAACTTAGATTTTCTAGAACAAAATTAAGTTAAGATGCTGAATATTTTTCTTATTTTTTTTATCAAAATTAACTGTCTACAAATTTGCAATCATGGTAATTTATGTTTACATTGCAAATTTTGTGGGTTTTGGAAAAATCTGAATTTAATAATATAGATGAAGTTTCAGTGATCACAAAAATTATTCAGTTCTGTATCTGAAAAAGAAAAGCATGCTGGAACCACTTGGCTTCTGGTTGATTTGAGAGTGAAATATTCTGTATTTGAAAAAAGAAACAAGTTATATCCATTGTCCTTGGCTCAGTACTTCCATCAGCACAGAACAAGGCAATGGATAAATCCTATAGAAAATGCTTTTAGAATCAATGTAAAACTGACTCAGAGCAGATAATCATAAGAAGCAAACTGACACAAAGATGTTCTGTTCTATATTGACATCACTGCATAAGCTTAAGCGGTTGAAAAAAGAATGTCCCTTTTGAGGTTCATTTATCAATCACTCAGCAAATCAAAAGTGCTCTCTAAATCAGCAGTGTAATGCTTTGAAGTTGTCCAGAACCAGAAACATTCACCAACATGAAAAAGTTCTCTTACACTGATATTTTGATCCAGCTATCAACATAGAACGGCATACAGACAAGTGACAACAAACTTAAAAGTCTGTCTATCTTTCTAGCTATGCCAGCTGACATTTCTAACACTCACCATTCCCATCCAAGCACTCTGCTGCCATTTTTCCACAGAAAAATTAAAAAACAAGAATGTAAGCTTTAACATATTTCAACTAAATAAAAAGAAAAGGAGGAAGGGAATAAGTACTGAATATAATAAGCTAACTCCGAGTTAAAAATCCGAAGCAATCAAGAAAAGATTATCAATGGCATCTTCATTACCTCAATTTACCGTATTTTCCGGCGTATAAGACGACTGGGCGTATAAGACGACCCCCAACTTTTCCAGTTAAAATATAGAGTTTGGGATATACTCGCCGTATAAGACTACCCCTCTTCCAACGCCCTCCTCGGCTCTCGCCCGCTTTCCCCTCGTTGGTCTCCTCCGCTGGGGCTGGGAAGGAAACAAAATGTTTGCCCGAGCCACCGCAGCTGCTTCCACCAAGGGAAGCAGAGGAGAAGAGGGAACAGGGCAGCACCCCGCGCCCGGCTCTTTGGGGCTGGGGGGGCCTGGGGGGTGGGTGCCCAGAGGGGAGGAGAGCGGGGGAGGCCAGCGCTGGCCCTTGCCCTTCACCTGACCCACCGGCCTGGAGGGAAGCCCTCCTTTCCCCCCTCTCTGCCAACTTGGCCGGACTCTTCCCCACCTCCGTCCTCGCCCAAAACGCCGCCGCTCCCCCCGCCTCAGCGCTCCCTGGCCTGGGAGCTGTAGGCGGGGGTGGGGGTGGAAGCGGGGAGGCAGCGCGACCAGCGCTCGCGCGAGGGGGAAGAGCGGCGAGCGCGAGGAGCCTCGCCTCGCCCAAAACGCCGCCGCTCCCCCCGCCTCAGCGCTCCCTGGCCTGGGAGCTGTAGGCGGGGGTGGGGGTGGAAGCGGGGAGGCAGCGCGACCGGCGCTCGCGCGAGGAGCCTCGCCTCGCCCAAAACGCCGCCGCTCCCCCCGCCTCAGCGCTCCCTGGCCTGGGAGCTGTAGGCGGGGGTGGGGGTGGAAGCGGGGAGGCAGCGCGACCGGCGCTCGCGCGAGGGGGAAGAGCGGCGAGCGCGAGGAGCCTCGCCTCGCCCAAAACGCCGCCGCTCCCCCCGCCTCAGCGCTCCCTGGCCTGGGAGCTGTAGGCGGGGGTGGGGGTGGAAGCGGGGAGGCAGCGCGACCGGCGCTCGCGCGAGGAGGAAGAGCGGCGAGCGCGAGGAGCCTCCCCCCCCCGCATCTTCAGGTAAGTGCACAGCACCACCCTGGGTGGTTTCATACGGTGGCCGCATATGGTGGGGATGCGGCCGCGGCCATTTTTGAGCTGCCCCCACCGTATGCGGTGACCGCAAAGATGACACCCGGCGTATAAGACGACCCCCAACTTTTGGGAAGTTTTTCTTGGGTTAAAAAGTCGTCTTATACGCCGGAAAATACGGTAATACAACTGGAGTATCTCTCATATAACCTCAGAGAAATAAGGCAGCCCAAATAACATAGAACAACTTAACAACTTATACAAGGTCAACTTTCAAAGTTTTAAAAACACTCTGCCTTGATATCATTGTCATCACCATTTGTCCTTCTAACATCACGTCTACTAGACAGAAAAGATGTCACTGTACTGCACCTTGTTTTTGTATTTTATTTTGACTATTCTGCAGTATTCGAACTTGATTTTAAGAGGTATGAGAAAACACAGAGTTTACATATATTTAGCATATTTCCTTAGTAACTTTCTCACTATTATTTCATCTCACCATTTGAATGATTCCACTCCTCTTTCCAGAGAAGCAAAAAATTCCTGTAACTTACTGAAAACTGCAGTTTTAATCTCCTGACAAATTTCACTGAGTCAATGCTAACCAAACAAATTAAACACAATTACTGATTAATCAGAAGAACATATTGTGGCCACAGTGCAGGTTTCATATTTTCCCACATAAACTAAGAAATGTGCAAAGAGAATCACCACAGCAGGTGACCATTTGTAAGCAAACAAATCTTTAGAATCATATGCTGATATGCTCTAAAACTTTTTTCTAAGAACCATTTCAGATATCTAGAAACTTTCACTTAAAAATAAAGCCTATTTCATTTCAATAAATATACAACTGCCAATAAAAATCTTCTTTACCTCACTCGTTAAACGTATTAGGAGAGCCGCTGCCTCTGAGTATTTGCTTTGGCTTTTTAATATTTCAGCACTAAGGAGCACGCATCTCTCTGCCAGCATCATATTCCTAAAAAACAAGATATTTTAGGACCAATGACACATATCTTGCATGTTTTGTAAGTAGCATATGACACAGATTAGTGCACAGATTTGTCATATTTAAAACTAAACAAGAGTATTGCTGCAATGTATTGAGAAAGGTATCAAAGGACTGTAAAGAAAACTAACAGCATTATAATATACAAGCTAAGCTATTCTCTTGCTACAGAACATTTAGAAAAGATTTAATCATGTTTCATCTTTAATAAAACCGTGATAATTCAACAATCACTGTGCAATTGAATAAATGGTAGTTTACAATATTAGCTTGCCTTTAGGCCTGAGTAGGCCTAAGTAAGGATGAAGCTGGACTTTCCCTAACATTTTATTCAAATGTTAAACTGCAAACCTCCAATACCCTATATTTCTGTTGATTATGAAATAGACTAATCATGCATGATCACTGGACAAAGAAAAATATGCAGAAAGATTGTAGCAGTTTACCTTCCACTGGAAGAAAAGAAGTGAAAATAAAGGAATACTAACTTGCAGATATCTCTATATGTCTGAATTGCAGTATCCATGTAATGAGCAGGATATGGTCTTGGTGCTCCTGGCTGAAGAAAAGCAGATACTGCTGCCATTTCCTGTGAAATGCAAATGATAATATGTAGCTTTGCTGCTAACTTTTGATCACAACAACATTGCAAGGAGCATTTCTCTCACACACCATTATATGAGTAAGCTACGTTTGTGTAAGGGAAGGGACTTCTGTTTTAAGAGAGTTATAGACAGCAAAATGATTCACAATTACACTTTTAACAAATCAGACTTCACAAGATCCACAGGAAACATTCAGTATAGGTTCTACAGGTAATAGCTAGATATTCAGCAAAAATATCAGTTACTTCAAAGTCATTTTGAGAATCCAGACTAGGAACAACTTAATACGGGCTTATTTTAATTTGAGTTTGCAACTACCACATATAACATCAAACCAAGATAGAGGAGTCCAAAGGGAACTGAGAAGTATAACAGAATATATACATCTTCCCGCAAACGTTAGTTCCCTCCTACATTTGACCAGATCCAAATTAGATTTTTCATTTTAGTTCTTTCACCTTAAATAATAAGCCCTCCTTCCAACCCTTCTCTGATGGCATAGTTATATGTGTACATAACTCACACTTCATTTCAAAAACAGGAAAGTAAATACATTTTCAAAATAATGTGAGTGCACCCACCAGTGCTCCTGCTGCATAAAGCATTGCTTGATCATTCAAAAAATCTTTCTTTGCTGTATGATAGCAACTGTATGCTAGTTCATAGTGTTGCACCAAAAAACAGAGGTCTGCCATCTTTCTGATTTGAAGCTCTGGTGCTTCTGGAGGATACCTTACAAAAAGAATACAAAACTATCTGAGGATTCCTCATTCACAAGCACATAAGGGACAAACCAAGGTCTAAATATTGCAATAACTTGTTTCTGTAAATTATCCATCTGGTGTCTCTAGATATAAAACAAGACAGTCCAAAATGTTAGCAGAAAATAGCTAGTGCATCTAGTTAGTTATTAATAATACACATTAAAATTTAATTCAATTGCATTCATATTAAAAGAGAGAAATAAACTATTCAGCGTATGTTAAATTGCCATTTAAATTTAAGTTAAATTCCTGCACTAAAAGTTGTACCAGAAAGAAGCTGAGAAATGTCATCCCTTATTTACTCCCACTCTCTGTTCCTATTTTGAACTTGAGAGAAGGAAACAGCTACATGAATTTTTGAAAAACCTACTTCCCAAAATACCCAGCCAAAAACTCTTCCCTTGCTTTCTCTTACTCCCTCCCTTATATTCTCATCTCCTTACTTCTGCCCTTTCTTTAGGTTACTGTTTTCCACATGAATCCTAGCAAAAGTAATACGGTTAAGATCAGCTTCAAAATTCACTTTCCTCAAATAGATTAGGAACCTCATTGATACGTGGTATAAACACAGAATGCAGGATGATTCAAAGAAAACTATGACTTTTGAAACTGCCCTTATGACCTTTTTGTTTAAAATCTTTTCATGCTGCAACTAATTAAACTATCATACTCTAATCATGAACTAAAAATTAGTGGTCATTTTGCAAAAAACCAAGAGAAATAGGCTACAGAGACAGAAGCATGTGGGAAATGTAAAATTTATTGGCTTTTAAAATTATCTCCAATTTAATGAATTAATGACTTAATAACTTAATTCTGGAATCAAATTCATTCATGTTAATAAGTGCATTTCAAAAAATGTACACATCTTTCTCCTCCTGAGACAAGTATATATCCTCTTCTCTCCTCCATTCTAGGTGGAACACAATTAAACCAGAAATTTTTCAACTAACCACAACCTTCCCATTAATGACAAACTAGATAACAATGGTTAGAAGACTAGAACAAACCAAGAGCATAAAAAGAAATATTGGTCTTATATGTTGTATGTTCATTTCCAGTAGTGAAAAATAAGTATCTTGAGATGGATTGCTCCTCCCTCTCACTCTGATAGACAGGAATGGTATAGACCTCTGAAGAGTGCCCTCTAGTGTAAGCAACCCCTTGTAAAGCTCATCACATTATCAGGTAACACTCCAAAAAACTTAAAATTCAAGAAGGTAAATAAAAACAAAAAAAGAAGGCATAGCACAAGAAGAAAAAGGTTTTTCCATGCTGACAACCAGTCATGTAATTAGCAGTGACCAAAAAACCTCTACACTGAATGGGGAGAATGTTCATTTTTCACTGCTGGAAATGAACATATCACAGGTAAGATCAATGTTTCACTTCCCAGCAGCAATAGGCTCAAAATCCTGAGTTGGGACATACTAGAACTCCCCAAATCAAGGGTGGGAAAACAAACTGCTGGTGTCCAAGGTACAATCTATTACTAATGACCTGTTATGCACCATCTCATTGAATGAGGCTCTGGCAGAGACAAAGGTACCTGACTCACAGCCCCTCACAAAAGTGGGGCTGACTTCCAGGTGGCTGTCCAGCAGATGTCCACCGGAAAGGCTGTACTGGCATGTAATTAACGGCATTCCTAACAGAGTGAGCAATAATTTCCTCAAATAACAAGGGCACTGAAGGACTCGTAGCATGACAGGATCTATGCCCTAAGCCTTCTGTTGAGTGGGAAAACTAAAAATCTTCTTTTCTATGGACTGGGGCTGAAAGAAAGGGGAAAGAGAATCAGATAGGAGAAACTCTTCATTCTCTTTAGATAATACCCTTCATACATCTCAGGTCAGTTGGACCTTCTCCAGTGGTTTCTTGATATGAAGACAAAAGATGGCCAAAAATAACTTTCTCATCTTGTGAAGGAGACAGTTTATTTTGGGACAGAAAAACCGGGAGAAGAATCACTGATTCTCTACAAATGATGCCCAATTTTTTCCTGGCCAAAAAAAGGCTTCCTGTTCTCATAACCTGTGAGAGCAGGTAATAGCCATCAGAAGACTATTTTCCAGCATAGATATTTCAAGGTATCATTTAGGACTGGGGGGCAGGCAGGGTCAGTGGTACTATATAGCTGGTGTTGATATTAACAAGCGGCCCTAAGGAATCTCCTCTCATGCTGATGGGAGAAAGGCAAATCCCATGCTTGTGAAAGTGTTCTTGTACAGATAATCCACTTATGGAAGAAAGCCTCAACTGTATTATCATAACCACTACTGGTGGTGTTGCTGCTAGACTAACAGTATCTTCCCTTGATAGCATTTAGATGTAGCAGAAAGAAGATGCCTTTCCCAATAGCACCAGAATCTGTTGTAATATGCTCCTTATCATCTTACTGTCCAAGCCATTAATTGAATCCAAAAGGTAGATGCAAGGTGAAGGATGAACAATATACATTACCTTTAGTTGGATGGGGCTAGATGTTTTGCCTTCACCTGCTGAGAAGGCTAATGCGCTGTAGAGCAGTGATTCTCAGGCCATTTGATTTGGGGGACCAGCAATTCTTCCTTCGCCCCCTCAAAAATGTGCTAGGGACCAGCATTATGTATGTGCCCATTAGCTACAAATGTTCCTTTCTGTTCTAGAAACTCACCAGGGAGCAACAGCCAATGGTTTGGGGACTGGCTCTGGTCTAGGGAACACCACTTTGACTAGAACTGGTACAGAGGGTTAGAGAGATATCTGGCTCACAGGACAGAGAACTATGCTGAGTCCTATGGGGCCTTGGGATTGCTTACTTGTTGAAAATACACTCTGGGAGATTTTGCAACCAATCATAATGAAATCTGATCCAAAAACTGGGGACTATGTCAGCTCACTCATTAGCAGTTACGGGGGTTTGGAAGCTTATTATACTTCCACATCGGAAGCACAGCTTGAGCCTGCTGCCTTTCTGCCTTGGGCTGAAAGAAGGATCTGTGGTCCTCCAACATGCCCAGACGTTTTCCTCCCTTTGTGTCTCCACAGTGTTGGGAGTACAGCTGCTGTTTTTTTCATCCTGAGCCTAACAAGCTGGGCACTGACAGTGCAAAGAGCCTGCAGAATGGACGGATTTTCTCTCACTCTGCTAGCCCTGCATGGATTCCCCCATTGTCTCTTATCTGGAAAAGGCAAGGCCCTGGACATACCTAGACTAGCCTCTTCAGCTCATGAGGAATGCCCAGGTCACAGTGGAAAAAAGTGAGAAGAAATTTCCACTGGGGAGGGTCTCACTGAAGAACAGGATGAAGATGGAGAGCCTTCTTGTTGCTGCTGTCGTAAGAAAGATCTTTTGAAGCAAAGTGGGGCAAGAGAAAAACATGACCTATATGGAGTGTGAGGCAGGAATTAAGACTGGCTTTACCAAGGGTTGCTTTCACTAAAGGGTGATCGTCAAAGGTTCATACCATTCCTGCCTATCAGGGTGACAGGGAAGAGCAACCCATGTCAGGATGTTCTGCCCTTCATTGCTGGAAAATAACTTGAGATCTACTTTGTGGGCTTCCCACCACTGTGTGATTGCATGAACCCCATGAATGTATTATTTATTTATTTAAATATGCATATCCTGCCATTTATCCAATGATCTCAGGGCATTATACAATAAAACCACTGTAATTGAGAAGAGGCTGAATAGTCGTCTGTCGGGAATGCTTTGATTACGTATTCCTGCACGGCAGGGGATTGAACTCAATGGCCTTTGCGGTCTCTTCCAGCTTCATGATTCCATGATTTTAATAAATTTAAGATAGTACAGTGGTCCCTTGATTTTTGTGAGGGTTTGGGGTGCAGAATCCTAACAAAAGTCAAAAAAGACGAACGACATCATGCCTCTCCACTGAAGTGAGTGCTCCCCCTCTCATTCCCTTCTAAGGTTCTCCCCCATTTGTTTGTGTTTCACCTAGGCATGCTGCCTTCTAGGTGTCTGGGCAACAGGCAAGTGAATGGTAGAGAGCAGCCACACACCTTCCCCCTGTACTCACTTGCATTTCACCCAGGAGCGCTGCCTTCCAGAAGCCTGGGCAACAGGCAGGCAAATGGGAGGGGGCAGCAACACGGCCAGAAAAGGCACACATGCAGGACTGCTCCCTGCCATTTGCTTGCCTTTTGCTCATCTCCATGGAAGCTAGACATGCACACCCAGACAAAAGGCGGGGTGATGGGAGGGGAAGAATGGGGAGAGGCAAATGAGTTTGTGAAGGTCAAACCCATGAATGTGCAGGGAGGACTGTATAAATTAAAATAGTTTCAGAAAGCTAAAAATATCTTAAAACAATTCGTAAATTCACAGATGTATTAAAGATGTTAAAATAGTTTCAAATGAGTTAGTCAATGTGAATAGAAAGAATCAGGAAATACGGAAATTAGCACAGTGCATGTAACAATAATAAAATTTCGTGTATTCTATGATTAAATATACTCACAACAAACCAGAAGTACTCTTCAGTTCATTTATGCTTTTCTCTGGAACTTTACTGCCACTAAACCATTTCTTAGTTGCAGAAAATAATGACCGACTCAAACCCTTTCTGGATATCAACTGGAAGATAACATGACAATATTATATAATCACTGGCTTGCATTACAATTTATTAGTTTCAATTAATACATTGTAATTTTATAATTAAATTTTCAGAGAGATTCATGCCAACTTAAGAGATTTTCTCTCACTTACACTCCTGGCAAAATCAAAAATTCAAATGTTCAGGTGTGTGTCACCTGACTGTCTTTCATTTACCCTTCAGAGCTGATAATGAACAAAAACAGAACTCCCAATAACATATTTTAATGCAAAACTATCACAGCTTGGAACATTCTGCACAGTTTTCTTTGCCATATTTCAAAAAGGAATTTTGTACAACTGGAAATGGTGCAGAAAAAAAACCCAAAATGATCAAAAGCTTATAACAACTGATGTATGAGGAATGGTTACAAATCTGGGACCTTTTTAACTTAGAAGAAAAACAAGTAGGTGAGAAAATGACAGATATATTCAAGATAAGCACAGTGTGGAAAAAGTAATTTTCCCCTCGCTCTGTCTTAACATTATAACACAATAATTATCCAAAGAAGCTGAACAGTGTCTCGTGATTGGAATGTACGAATAGAGGAGTATAGCCTATTTTGTAGAAACAGACCAAACAAGAAAGGAGGAAGAGTAGCCTTGTATGTCAAGGATGTTTTCACCTGTGAAGAGATCCATGACTTAAACCCAGAAAGCCAGGTCGAGAGCATTTGTGTAAGAGTTAAGGGAGCGAGGGAGCGAGAAACAATAGGGATATTTTGGTGGGGATTTATGACATACCTCCAACCCAGACTGAGGACTTTGATGATGCCTTCCTCAACCAAATGACTGCACATTCAAAAAGGAGAGATACAGTAATAATAAGAGATTTCAATTACCCAGATATGTGTTGGTAGACAAACTCTGCCAAGACAGCAAGGTCTAGCAAGTTTCTTGCTTGTCTTGCAGACAATTTCATGGTCCAGAAGGTGGAAGACGCAACAAGGGGATCAAATATTCTAGATCTGATCCTGACCAACAGGGATGACCTTCTTAATGAGGTAGAAGTGGCTGGCTCTTTAGGGGGGAGTGACCATGCCCTATTGGAATTTGACATTCAGTGGGAAGGAGAAGATAAGTGTAGCCAGACACACATCTTAGATTTTAAAAAAGCGGACTTCTGTAAACTTAAGGAGCTGCTGGCTGGAATTCCATGGTCAAAAATAGTGAAAGAGAAAGGAGTTCAGGAAGCATGCGAGTTCCTTAAAAGTGAGATACTGAAAGCACAATCTAAAACTGTGCCAATAAGGAGGAAAAATGGAAGGCGTCTGAAGAAACCAGAATGGTTGACTAAAGAACTCTCAGCTGAGCTAAGTCTTAAGAGAAACATGTACAGGAAATGGAAGAAGGGGGAAACCACCAAAGAAGAATTTAAGCAAGTAGCCAGGAGAAGTAGGGAGAAAGTCAGAAAGGTTATAGCACAGAACGAACTTAGGCTGGTCAGAGACATTAAAAACAATAAAAAGGGCTTTTTTAAATATGTTTGCAGGAAAAGGAGAAAGAAGGAGACGATAGGGTCGCCACACAGAGAAGATGGGGAATTACTAACAGAGGGAAGAGAAAAGGCAAAACTACTTAACACCTTCTTTGCCTCAGTTTTTTTCCCAGAAGGATACAAGCACTCAACCTGGCGGTTGGGGAGCAGATGAGGAAGCAGGGGAAATGAGGCACATAATAGGTAGAGAGGTGGTACAGGAATACCTGGCCACACTGGATGAATTCAAGTTTCCAGGGCCAGATGAATTGCATCCTAGGACATTAAAAGAACTGGCAGAGGTCATTTCAGAACTACTTGCTATAATCTTTGAGAAATCTTGGAGGACAGGAGAAGTTCCAGCAGACTGGAGGAGGGCAAATATTGTCCCCATCTTCAAGAAGGGAAAAAAAGAGGACCCAAATAATTATCACCCAGTCAGCCTGACATCAGTACTCAGAAAGATCCTGGAGCAGATCATTAAGCAGTCAGTTTCTAATCACTTAGAAAGCAATGCAGTAATCACGAGAAGTCAACATGGATTTCTCAAAAATAAGTCACGCCAGACTAATCTTATCTCTTTTTATGATAGAGTTACTAGCTTGATAGATGAAGGGAATGCTGTGGATATAGCATATCTCGATTTCAGTAAGGCCTTTGACAAAGTTCCCCATGACATTCTTGCAAAGAAGCTAGTAAAATGTGGGCTGGACAGGGCTACTGTCAGGTGGATCTGTAACTGGCTGACTGACCATTCCCAAAGGGTGCTCACCAATGGCTGCTTTTCATCCTGGAGAGAAGTGATTAGTGGGGTGCCACAGGGTTCTGTCCTGGGCCCAGTGCTGTTCAATATCTTCATCAACGACTCGGATGAAGGAATAGAGGGCATGCTCATCAAATCTGCAGATAACACCAAATTGGGAGGGGTTGCTAATACACCAGAGGACAGGATCAAAATTCAAAATGACCTGGACAGATTAGAGAGCTGGGTCAAGGATAACAAAATGAAATTCAACAGAGAGAAATGTAAGGTCCTACACTTAGGTAGAAAAAATGGAATACAGAAATATAGGATGGGGGACACGTGGCTGGATAGCAGTACGTGTGAAAGGGATCTAGGAGTCTTCATAGACCACAAGCTGAACATGAGTCAGCAGTGTGATGTGGCAGCCAAGAAAGCCAATGCAATTCTTGGTTGCATCAATAGGAGCATGGAGTCTAGATCGAGGGAGGTACTGGTACCACTACTCTGCTTTGGTTAGATTTCATCTTGAATACTGTGTCCAGTTCTGGGCACCCCAATTCAAGAAGGACATGGTCAAGCTGGAGCAAGTCCAGAGGAGGGCGACCAAAATGGTGAGAGGCCTGGAAGCCATGCCCTATGAGGATAGACTTAGAGAGCTGGGTATGTTTAGTCTGCAGAAGAGAAGGTTAAGAGGGGACATGATAGCCATATTTAAATATTTGAAGGGATGCCATGTAGAGGAGGGAGTGGGCTTCTTTTCTGCTGCTCTTGAGACCAGGAGAAGGAGCAATGGATTCAAGCTGCAGGAAAGAAAATTCTACCTGAACCTCAGGAAGAACTTCCTGACAGTCAGGGCTGTCCAGCAGTGGAATATGCTGCCTCAGAGTGTAGTGGAGTCTCCTTCTTTGGAGGTTTTTAAGCAGAGGCTGGATGGCCATCTGACGGGAGTGCTTTGAGGGTGTTCCAATATGGCAGGGGGTTGGATTGGATGGCCCCTGTGGTCTCTTTCAATTCTACATTTTTGTGATTCTATGAGTGTAAGAATTGTGTCAGTTATTAGGAACTATGCCTTTATATACCACACCGTTGAAATACTGAACACCACAAGCAGTAGTAAAGGCTTTAAAAGAGGATTAAGAGGAATTCATGGGGGATAAAGCTATTGGTGAATACTAGTCATGATGCTACAAACTGCTTCCAGTATCAGAGGTAGCATGCTTCTCGAGACCATGAACATCGGTGCTACTGTGCTCATCTCTTCATATGAGCTTTCCATAGGCATTTGGCTGGCCACTCTGGGAAGAGTGTTGGATCAGACAGGCCTGTGGTTTCATCCAACAGGATTCTGATGTACTTAATACAACTTTTAATTCATATGTGGAATTCAACATGAAGAGCTGGTACAGGTAAAGTATCCCATCTGTAGAAAAGAGATCCAGTTCAAGTCAATGGATCTTCTACTTCCTTCCTTCTCACAGGCCAATTCTTTTCACTTTTTCTCTTACTAAGTTATAGCTAACCTTAATGATGATGGAATACTAAGCAAGACTGGCCCTAGGAGCAGGACTTGAAGGTAGCTTTGAAAACTGTTTGCAAACCGTAATTAAGGAGCCATCTTATTAGTTCTCGCAGTGATTAAAACCAGTGCCCCTGAAACATGCTTCAGACTGCCAAGGATGATGAGAAGAATTTGAATGGCAGATGGGAGGGGCTAAGAGAACTCACATTTAAAAGATAATGCTAAGAAAATAAAGCTATACTGAACAAACTTTAAATGTCACTCCTTGCTCTATTGTGACCATGATTCTAAACCCATTTGCACATGTACTGCGATAAAACTTAAGTGACACAGAGAAGTGTTAGTTTTGAAGCAGATATTTAGAGTCAAAACATTTAAATGAAGACAGGCAAAAATACTTTCTTCCTAGCAAAAAATAAACATATACTGTGGTGGAACAGACGTTTTATACTATTGTGGGTCTTATGATTTTTTTTCCTTATTTGCTTTGAATTTGGTAAGATTTATGACCATTTTCCCTTGAATAAAAATGTTGAAACGGCAAAGTCTAATAAAGGTCTACTAAAGCTGTTCTGTAGCATATTTAAGGTTATATGCACTGGTTTATGCTTTCAGAATCTCACTGCTATTGGAAGCACTAATGGTCAAATGTAAAGGAAAAGAGTTCCTGCATAATTACTATGGTGGGGTTAAACTTCATCAAGAGCTGTAAGGTATATTTACAGTAATCTGTATCACAGAGAAAACAATGTGTTGCACCTTTTAAAACAAGCAGAGCTTTATCTAAATTTAGTATTATCTGTTAAGGTAACCTGAAGTGATCAGAGGCAATCAGTCCCTGCAGCTAAATACAGGGATCTTTCTTCTCCTCTGTCAGAAGATAAATAAGGTACAGTTACATTACACAAACTTGAAATACTGCAGAATCTGTGATCTGATTTAATTAGCAGATAAACAACTAACATTAGAATAGTTGCAGACTATATGACTTTGTGTAGATGGAACAAATTAATAGCCATCAGATCATAAAAAAGGACTTTATACTTCAATTCTGAATCACAATTCAGCAATAGAATAAGAAGACCAGTTGAAACAAAGGTAAGACAAGTGAAGCTCAACTCCCAAAAGAAACAACTCTAGTGTGACAGAAAAAATGGAAGACTACAACACCATTAAATTCCTTGTCCTTATTTTTATATTTTCTGCCACAACTGGTATAAATACATTCAGGATTCCAAGGCGAACATACTGAAATCTTGTGGTCACACTATACTGATGCTACAGTCCACTAGATCAGTGTGGTGCACTTTTTAAGGCGTGGCACATCTGCAGCAGGGACAGGGTAAGGTAGAGAAACCCATCCTTTGATGTCTGCAGAAAAAGCTGCTGGGTCTTGAACAGCCAATAGGCTGTTCCTTTATGCCTGACTTCAAGGTAGGTTTCTGAAGCTCCAATTATATAGTACAGCTGATTTCCAAGGCAGTCTGCCAACAGAGTCTCTGAGTACTCACTTACAAACTATGCTTTGTGGAAACAGGCTGATCAGGATTCAGCAGCTTCCTGTCCAAAAAGCAATGGAGATTACTTTCTCTGCCCACCCACTGCCACAGCATCCTTTTTACACCTGCCACCATGACACCAGCTATGCCTGTGCCATTACATTAGTCAAATGTATTTTGGTCACTGGACTGTATCCAATTATGCCCTTTGGATCAAGAAATCTTTCAGTGAAAACAAGAACTTTAATAAGAACAGGCTTTAAGAAATAGCACATTTTCACATAAACTCCTACCTACTATAGTGTCCTACACAAAGTTTATACTATTCTGTAGGGTCCCCCCTCCTTGCCAGGTATCTACAGTGGAAACAGCGAATTTTTTAAAAACACATCATTTCATGTGTTTTGTGGGAGACCCAATTGGATCAAAAACTCTTAACTTAAACGGAAAGGTAGAGCTAGACCCACTCCATCAGGTTTATTTATTTACTAATAGAATAACATTCCAAGATCTTCCTTAGCTTGTCATGGCAACAGAATTTTAAATATACTGGGACTAAAATACCTACTAAAATAGACAGAGATTTTCCCAGGAGAACTGTCATTCATATCAACCCAAACTAAACATCTCAGTTAAAGGGAAATTAGAATTTGTTCACAGTACAGCATAGAGAGCTTAATTAGCTTCTATCACAAGAGATGAAAAGTTAACAGTGTCATTCTGAAAAACACACTGATTTCTATAAACATTAATTTTAATGTAGGTACTGACCATAAAATCTGATGTGGATAAGAGTTGGAACTGTGTTATTCTCCAGAAATTGCTGGACTGCTATTTCAGCTGCTCTAACCAGCACTGACAATGTTGAGGAATGCTGGTAAGTTATAGCTCAACAATGTTTGGAAGGTCATGCAATTCCCCTCTCCGAATCTCAGCTAATATTTTTGTTTCCCTTACAATTGCATTTGTTTCCCTTGCAATGATTTCACAGCACAACAATGCTAAGACAATATTTTAAAATACTATTCTAGACTGATCTTGAAATTAAAGACAATACAGTTTTCACTTCAGATTAAATACCAGAAAATTGATTAGGTACTTAAGAATCAGAGTATTTTAAATTTTAAAAAATTCCAAATTGTTTGATTACAGTTTATATAAAAGCATGGGCCTTTTCTTATCAGTGAGAAACTAAGCACAAACCATGGCTGGATTCCCAAAGACACTCGTGAACTCATACAAAGTGTTTCCTTGCGTGACCAAAAGAACCGACCTTTTCCATTCAGCATGTCATCTTGAACGATGCTTCCTGAAACTTATGAAGCAGCTTTCTGAGTTACAAAAAAGTGCAGCAGTAAAAATCAACTGCAGCATAGCCTGTACGATCATACCCGATTAATTCAGCAGGATTTTCATCCACACAGGCAAGCATCTGATTTGTACTGAAAATTTTGACAAGGTTTGTACTTTAATCTACTTTTAAATTTATTTCTTAAGCAGACAAAAAAGCTATATTAAAGGAAAAATGACTTACCTGGTCATTAAGCTGCCTGATAGTTTTCTCTATATGTGGCAAAAGTCCTCTAAAAGTGAATTCCTGAATGAACTGCCGAATTCGATCATGATCTGTGAGTGTCAAACAGGTGCCATGAGGTGTCCATGAGTTTGACTTCTTTGATTCATGAATGGAGGGATTCAGTTTTGCATAATCAGTGCCATCACAACAACCACTGTTGCTGGTGTGTTCCAGTTGGAGAGGGTGAGTCTTAAAGTTATTTGACAAGCCATCTACTAAAAACCAAAAGGTGAACAATTACTTAACTTAACTCCAAATGTAGAAATTTCTTTTTATAGCAAGGCTATCACATGTTAATTCATACAATGTCATTACAGGAGTGTTTAACTATGCACACATGAGTTAAAACAGTACAAACTCTGCAAATAGGTCTTCCCATGGAAAAAGGGGTGGAAGAAAGGAGATCACAGTTGTCAGTTCTCCATCTGTCTCACACAGCTCCTGAAATCTGCTCTACAAGATTGCTGGAATCGCCAGAATAGCATGAGAGGTAGTGCTGAGGGCTGCTGGGGGAAGGAAGAACTGATGAAAATTGCCATCACATTTATTTCTTCCAACAGGAACCTCCGCTGAATCCTAGTTTTCTCCCTGGGGAGCAGATCTTGATCCTCCTATACTATATTTCTATTGCTTAAATTATGTTAGCTGTGTACTATTTATATAATGCTCAAATTCTATAAATGCGATTTTGTTTGTACTATTTGAGACAAACCTGGAAACTACATATTAGAGGATTGTAATTCATAACGATAAGGGCACTGATTTTAAATTAGGTGAACAGAGAACAGAGTAGTTATTTATATTTTGAAGAAATCAAACACTGATGGACACCCATTCAAACAAGTCTCACCATACTTAAAAATTCTGTTTCATTCATCTTTATCCTGGACAGTCCATATAAGTTATTTTCTAAAATCAACTGCTTTTCCCAACAAGAGCAGACCAACTGAACCGATCAAGCTAATGTAAGTGTTGATTTTCCAAGTATTCATTGATTCAGTGGATTTACTTCAGCTGGGACAAACAACTACACTTAAGCCTACGTTACTGACAGCGCTCAGAACAACTTGGTCATAACGTATGTCCAAGGTCACCCAATAGGTTTCCATGGTGAATCACAGATTTGAACCTGGTCTCCCAGTGTTCAAATTAAAAACTCAAACCGCTACATCACACTCACTCTTATCACATAGGGTTCTGAAAATAAAATTAGAGGAGGAGAAGTACAGCCTTCCCTCCACATTTGCAGGTTTGACTGTTGCAGATTTGATTATTCATGAGGCATGTGTGCTCTCCTTCTCCCCTCCAGAGCTCGCCCTCCCATTCCCTTGTCTCTGGCCCCAGCACTGAAACCTCACACCGGGATAAAAAAGAAGAGAAGGGAGGAAGCCTCACCAAGGCTCCCTCCTCCCATTCACTTGCCTCTGGGCCTGGCACTGAGAACTCACGCCGAAGCAACAGACAAGGGAAGTGGGGGGGCAAGGCTTATGCGAGCCTTCCTTCTCCGCTCTGGAGCTCCCCTCTCCCATTCCCTTGCCTTTGGCTCCAGCGCTGACAACTTGCACCGAGGCAACAGGCAAGAATATGGGGAGGGGAGACTCATGTGAGCCTTCCTTTTCTCTGGATCCCCCTCAAAGCACAAAAGGCAAGGGAATGGGAGGGGGTTATTTGCAGTTTGTCTACTTTTGTGAGGGTTCTGCATCCCAAACCCTCATGAAAGTAAACTGGCCACTGTACTGTGCAAGCTATCTTGTGTTCCTTGGAAGAAAGAAGGAGAGCTATAAATACAACAACAACAAAAAGAATCTGAGCATGACTTGGGCTGGGTTACTGCTATTACCACTGTCTATGGCTGAAACCATCTTGCTCATGCGTCATTACAGAAGAACTCACAGTTTGTTTTCCCATTAGGTTTATAGAATTCACATTACCAAGATTCTGAAAGAAATGAGTTTACAATAACACACCAATGTTAGTGATGACTCCTCCACCATGTGAGGCCCCGGACATTTGCCCTCTATGCCCTTCTCATAAGGCCCTGTGAACAATGCTATAGCAAATGCACTTGAATAATTCCTGAGAGAACCAGTAGGTTCTCTGAAAAACACTTAATACTTTTCTAAAAGTTCAAACAGCTCCACACAGATTACCACAAAAATTACATGAATCAGATCAATGTAATTCCCAGATATCAAATGGGGACTAAGACACAGCAGTTTCAGAAACCCACAAAACGAGGTCATCGAAGAACTGTGGCTTATGCCAGAGACTTTTAGCTCATTGCACACACATTTAATGATAGCAACACTATTCTTGCTTAAGACAGAGCAATTTGTAGTATGATTAAACCCTGTGGTATTATTATGAGAGGTATTTTAAGTAAAAAAAAAAGAAATATACCTTTGGAATCATTGTCTAATCCATCTAGTGGTATAAAGTGGTCAGCATGCTTATTGGGAATTACTGCATATGGACCGTCTTCATAAGGCTCCTGTCAGAATAAAGTACACACAAAAAAAATCATCTTTAAAAAAATAACAAATTAGAATTTTGTAGAAATACCTTTGTTCCCAAAGAATTTCCCTTAGATACTATATGTAGAATATTCATAATTTGATTTAAATATGATATAAAGATAGACATTCACATTAAATTCTAAGTATCTGAGCACCAATGTTTCAAACTGTTTCCTTATGTGCAATCTCTGAGACCCTCTTCCATGCTTATTAGGGGGCTAGAGAAGACATGGCCGTTTCAGCACAACAATATATTAAGGAAATACCCTTCACTGGGACACCATTGCTGGCCAAATCACTACTAAGCTATTTATCAGCTGTTTAAAAAACAGCATTCTCAATAATGCAAATGGCAGACAGCGATTCGGCCCACACTTGAAGGAGTTATATTCTCATGAAGCAAAAGACTTGCAGCTGTCACATACTTCCGAATTCAGCTGTGAGCTCCAAAGCTCAACAGTACACTGGTATCACCTGTGCCTGCTCCTAGAGATTTCTGATTCAGTCACAATAACACATGTCTCAGTTACATCCCATTTTGATGTAAAGCACTCTGTAGGGCTGCTTCTGAAAAGTGTTTAGAAATTTCAATTGATTCAAAGAGCTGCAGCAGAACTGTTGACCACAGATGGCATGTGACTCTCTTGTCAGGACCGCTACACTGACTACCAGGCTGCTTCCAGTCACAATTCAAACTGCTGGTTATGATCTATGAATCTCTATACAGCTCCAATCCAGGTTACCTTGATTTATGTAGCGTATTTGCTGGCATATGAGATGCACTGGTGTATAAGATGTTTGCCTCAGCACATAATGTTTTTAAACATTTTTTTTGGGGGGGGATTAGTTAAAAATATTAGCAAGGCTTTTCCTACCCCACCCCCTTCCCTTCCATTTTGCCATACAAGGGCAAAATGCATAGGAAAAGGAGAGGGAACTCTAGAAGGTGAAAGGAGATCTCAGAGAAGTCTTCCCCACTCCCTTTCCTTTCTGTTTTGCCTTGGCATGAGTTCTCCACACCAAGGCAAAATGCATAGGAAAGGGAGGGGGAGCTCTAGAGGGGGAAAAGAACCCTCACACAAGGCTTCCCCCATTCCCCCCTTCCCTTCCATTTTGCCTCAGCAGGAGTTCTACACACCGGGACCAAATGCATTGGAAAGGGAGAGAGAGCTCCAGAGATGGAAAGGAACCCTTGTGTAAGGCTTCCCCCACTCCTCTTCCCTTCCGTTTCGCCTCAGACCAAGTTCTCCATGCGAGGGCAAAAAGCACGAGAAAGGGAGGTAGGGCTCCAGAGAAGGGAAAAGAAAGTACAAACTTTCTTTCCCCCCTCTGGAGCTCCCTCCTTTCTCTTCCCATGCAAAATGGAAGGGAAGGGGGGTGGGAGAAGCCTCACATGAAGGTCTTTCTCCCTCCAGAGCTCTTCCTGCCTTTCCTATGCATTTGCCTCAGTGCGGAAAACTCACACCAAGGCAAAACGGAGAGAAGAGGGGTAGGAGAAATCTGACACAAAGGTTCCTTTTCTCCTTTGAAGCTCCCCTTCCCTTTCCCATGCATTTTGCCCTGGTCTGGAGAACTTGTGCTGAGGCAAAACAGAAGGGAAGGGGAAAACCTCGATGAAGCTTCCTTTGACCCTCCAGAGCTCCCACTCCTTTTCTTATGTATTTTGCCCTGATGTGAGTTCTTACACACTGATGTGTAAGAGGCACTCCATTTTCAAAAGGTATTTTTTGGGAAAAGGTGTATTTTACACACCAGTAAATATGATAAATTATCAAGATAGACATGCACATTAAATTCTAGAACAACAGTGCACCCACATGAACCTGTCTTGTCACTGAGGTCTTTGGAGAGGCCTTTCTGTTGGTCCTATGATTCT
This sequence comes from Iguana delicatissima, assembly GCA_948472985.1. Classification (NCBI taxonomy): domain Eukaryota; kingdom Metazoa; phylum Chordata; class Lepidosauria; order Squamata; family Iguanidae; genus Iguana; species Iguana delicatissima. Next base: position 22,272 of record CAOKZL010003897.1, read on the forward strand.
CACTGACATATTTGGTGAGAATGCAGGACAGCTTTCTTACTCATTGTTCCCAAGCTCTGAAACTCCATTTCAAGAAATAGCAGATTGCCTCCCTCCTTAATACCCTTCTGTTGGCAGATCTTTGGGAATTAACTCTTTATAATAAAAGAGCTTATATTTTTTGTTAATTGTACACTCCTCCCTCCACATTTGCAGGGCTGGCCTTCACAAATTTGATTATCTGTGAGACTTGTGCATGCCCCCCATTCTCTTCCTCCCATTCCATTGCCTTTTGCATGTGCATACATGCCTTCTTTCTCCATGCCAGGGCAAAGGCAAGAGAATTGGAGAACACACACTGAGGCAAAAGGCAAAGGAATGGGAGCAGGGAATACCACATGCAGAGGAGGAAAGAGTGCACATGCCTTCTTCCCCATTCCCTTACATTTTGCCTGGTGGAGAATGTGCGCCAAGGCAAAAGGCAAGCTGCTGCCTTTTGTCTAGGTCCACAGAAAACACTCTGGAGCAAAAGCTGTAGAAGGGAATGAGAGGGGAAACGGGGGGGGGTATTTGTTGTTTTTCCATTTTTGCAAGGGTTTTGAGGGCCAAACCCTCACAAAAGCGGAGGGCCACTGTATGTCTTCATTTCTTGCATTTTAACAGATACCGTATGTTTTAAAATTGCTTTTAATTAGGTGACAACTAATTAGCTCAATTACATTTTTCTATGATTATATGGATATCTGCTTTTATTTGAGCCATTTCAGTTTTTGTAAGCTGCCATGATTCTAGTGCCAAGAAAAAGATGGGATGACAGTAACAGCTGCAGCTAGTCATATACATGTAATATTTTCAAGCTGTGCTTGGTTGAATCCATGGATACAGAGGGCCGACTGTAATTTTTTTTACCTGTATCTGTTTTAACTTTTGCAAGCTGTCTTGAGTTCCAGACTGAGAAAAAAGTATATAAATTAAAATAATAATAAAGATGATCATGATTGATTTAGTACTACTCTACTAGTATTTGCCTAATCCTTTCCAACTGCATCTTGTATAACAGCCATTATTACCTCACAGGACAAGTGACCTGCAGTCAGAATACTAGTTTGGATATTCTGTTTCAGTATTTTGTTTCAAGAATGATCATGTAAATACTTCTTTCTAAAGTAAAGCATGAGGCCATCATCATGCTGTTTATCTCTCTGTCTGGAATCTGGAAGTTCACTTCCGCTGAACTTTGTAATTTACTTAGTTACCACAGCTAATTAGATTGGCTTTCATCGGCAGAGACAGGATGAAGCTGTCAGTCAAGGGCCATGAATAAGTGGAGCATATGGAAGAGGTGGCAGGAGTGTAATTTCAATTGCTCTCAGTTTTTGGAAGCACTGGTTCCTATTGTATTACAGAAGAGAATCAAAGAAAAGGGAACTGAATTTTTGAGTTCAGTTACTTTCCCCATAAATAGAGAACAGTTTTTAAAAACTATAAACATCTGGAAAGATCAAGCAAGAAAAAAATGTAAGGAGAAATAAGAAGCATATAGAAAACCTTTAGTATACTATAGGAACAGTTGCTGAAGTGCAAATATGAAATAATATATATACCTGATTTTGGATAATATTTTTCTGGAGGTATTGACTCCAGGGATCAGGAATCTGCTCATCCGCTCCTCGATTAGATCCACGAGAATTTATTTTAAGTAGGTAGCATCCCTGAGTTCCATATCTTTGCTTCATTTCTTCATAAATTGAATCAGTCCTGAAAAAAATATTAAATATTTTTGGATACGCAAGCCTTCTAGCACGGAATTCTACTTCATCATTGTACCTGCATGATTCCAATACAGATATTAACCATATACTGCAGTAGCAAACTACCTATGGAGCAACAGCTCATATTGCAAGTTTCTGGAAAACACAGTAACTGAACCAGAACAACAGCCTGTGATATGTAGATATATGCATGACAAGAATGGTTTGACTTCAGTCTCAAGGAGCTTATCTCCTATTTTATTAGAATCTTTCTAGCCTATTAGTGCAGCTTCAGTTACAAAGCAAAAGGTCCTTAGTACACAAGGTACAATACACAATCTGTGTTATGTGGTTCTTATTTTAAAAATCCTTTCTATTTCCAACCAATATCAAAGTAAGCATGCCATTTTTTTAAAAAGTTTTATTTATTAAAATATTTATACTCTGCTCTATATCTGAGTATCTCAGGGCAGCCTACAATATAATCAATTTGAACAGTTTAAGACAATTTAAATCAGCATTGATCATTTAAAGGATAAAAACATATTAAATCATTTAACATTCGAAGTGGGACAGTTCAAAAATAGTGAAACAAATTAAAATAACTCAATTAAATTTGTGCAAAATCAATAATGCTCCAAAAGCTTTAATAAATAGCCACCCACGTGCTTTCATGGTACTGGAACAACAGCAGTATCATATAACTATGTAATACAAGTTTTAAGCACATTGCACTGGTTACCAATATATTTCCCATCTGAACTCACAGTGTTGGTAGTGACAACTCAAGCCCTCAGGGGTTTGGAACCTCTATACTTGGAATGCCTCTTCCTGTTGAAACTATTTAGGGCTTTGATTGTCACTACCAAAACTTTGAATTCAGATTGGAAATTTACTGGTAACCAGTACAATTTGTTCAAAACAGTGGTTCCCAAACCAAAACTGGTCTTCCAGGTGCTTTGGACTTCAGCTCTCAGAATCCCCGACTTATTAGGCAAGGTGGCTGAGGTTACTGAAATCAACAGAGTAAGAAGAAGAGACAAGGACACAGACATGAGAAGAGATTGAAAAATATCCTCACAAATTATTGCAGTCCTATACATTTTAGATGCAACAGCATGTCACAGTGATTTGGGTGTTAAGACTAGGACTCTGGAAACCAGGGCTCAGATCCCTGCTTGGCCAAAGAAATCCACAGGGTAACCATGGGCAAGTCACACTCTCTCAGGCTCAGAGGGAGTGAAGGGCAAACCTCCTCAGAACAAATCTTGTCAAGAAAACTCAGATTCACCTTAGGGTCACCAACAGAATCAGGAACTGAAGGACACACCAAACGAACTATGAGAAAATGTATATAAACTGGAGGAAACAGAAGATGTTTCAGTAAAGGTTGAACAAATGGTCAGACTAGCAAGAAGAGCAAGTTGGGGACACAGCAAAAAAGAGTGGCGACAGCAAGCATATGAAATGTTCTAAGAGTAGTAAAAGATGAAAGGACAAGGAGGATTTTAAAAGAATAACGCATTCGATATGAAGTAACATAATAAATAAGGAAGTGTCTCTATATGGTTAGGAAAAACAAAAAAAAGATTAGAAAAGATGAGTATTTAATTTCTAAATACAATCAAAAAGAGAATATAAGCAGAGGGAGACTAGCAAAGAGAAAAATCTTGCACATTCTTGGACAGCCATTCCTCCTACTACCACTTGCAAGAGTACATAAAGCAACACCAACCATTTTCCTGTAGTTCAAACCCCACTACTGGGTTTATTGAATAAAAACCAGTGATACTTGGAACTCTGGCCTATTTTGTACAAGCAACACGCTGGTGCACACAGCTGAACTTGCAACATGAGCAGTTAAACTACGGAGCAATACTCCATGGTTCAAATTAAAGAATCCAGGGGTTTGTTCTTGGTTTGCTCCCCTGGTTTGATATGAAAGACACACACAATAAAAAAGTAGCTACTTAGATCTACAGAACATGGAGTGAAGCTCCACTGTTTGTTTATTAATTTCCACAGTAAGCACAAAGAGCATGTGTCAGCATGCTGCTTGCACAGAAAGAAAAAAGAGTTCCAAGGATGTCAAGTTGGCCATTTTGTGAAAATGCACCTACTAAGGGTAAATACTATATCAAATTCATCTCTAATTTGAATAATTGTCAGCAGGCATCTACTTCTCTGAAATATCAGCACAGTATCACTGCACTGCAAAGACAGCAAAATTAAAGGTCTCCTGGTAGACATTATTTTATAAATCCTCTCATCCTGAGAACATCTTTTCAAAAAGTGAAACCAGAAAACATACTTTTTCTTTAATGTTATTATACACTGAACTTCATGATCAGCAATAAAGCACACTTAAAATGAAAACAACTTTATAGATATTAGCTTACAAAATCCTCAATGTATCTAATTTTCCTGTATTACAATGGACTGTTTTGCCTTCCAATAGTTAGCTCAGACAACAATTTACGAGATCTGTTTTACTAAGAAAGAAAACAAGAAGAATCTCTGTTAGCACAATACTAATCGAAGGGATTAAATAATGATTTCTTAAGCACTTTATCTCTTGATGATATAATCAAAGGAGCTCCTGAATAAGTCTAGAAAAATTAAGTGTGATTTGTGAAGTTAAAACTGACCTATTTAAAAAACAACACCTTACAAGAATTTCTTAACATGAACCAAAGAGATCAATACTTTATCTAGTGATCTCCTAAATTCAGGACCTACTACCCACTATAAAATTTATGTTTGTCAAATCAAATTACATTAGGCATTGATTTCTGTATCCAAAAGGTATACTTGTGTATCTTTGTGTTTACTCTAATTTGGCTCTACTTAATTATCTTAAAACTATACATGCAGACACAGTCAATAAGTTTAAATCATCATTTCATTAAACGTGTCAGTAAAAACATTTACTAATCCCTACTCACCTTTGTTCCTCTCCTGCACTCACATCATGCAACAACACATAATATTTGAGTGTATTTGGAATGAACCATTTTGGGTAAGAATACTCATTGCTATGTTGAATCCGATGTTGTTCTTGTGATAGCTTTAGGAACTGTTCCACAGGTTCAGGTTCACTAGATGACACAACTAGCATACCTGAGTTGACATTAAGGATAAGTCACAAATGTACAAATTAGCTAATGAGTGGGGCATAGTATTAATTCTTTGGGTGTTGCAAGAATAATATTGATGTTTTCCTTACAAACTGCAGTTACTCCAATGGGCAGAAGTCATTTTGAGGTAAATCATCTGAGGATAACCATCTTTAGAGAGGATGATTATTCTGAGATAAAAATGCAAACATAGTCCTGTTGACTGTAAAAAAAAAATTCCGAAGTCCATATTGTGGTATTAACCTTTGCTAAAACAACTAAAAGGCATAAAATTTATTGTACTAGAATTTGAAGGTCAAAAACGTCTTCCTTGGGCAAAGATTATTAAAAAAAAAAAACAAGCAGAGGAAGTAAAGTGTGAGAGTTAAGGATCAAATGGCTTACATGTTTTCAGATGGTATAGAGGAAGGTTCTGTGTATGCTATAAAATCAGACCATATTCCCAATGACCACAAACAGACTAGGGACAAAGTAAAGGCAAGAAAATTTGCTTCTGTATTTGACAATACAGAGTTCCCACTTACCTTGAAAACCTAGGTCTGCCTCTATCCTTAAAGAGATAGATGACAGCTAACACAGGATAAATACTGTAAAAACCTAAAATTGTATAAGGCACAAACATAAATTAGAGTTGCTATGTTGCTATCTGAGTACAAGTTTTTGTTAAGAGTTTTCATGTATGCAATTTAATCTTTTAAATCAGGAGATTATTCTAGTCTATTGGCAATATCACCTTTGTTTTAACAAAATTGCCTTAATTTTAGAATACTCATTTTAAAATAGCTGGCTTAGAAAACATGGAAAACCACCACTAGTAAAGAAGCTAAGGGCTTCTACAGAAAATTGAAATCATATGAAGAAATACAAACATTAAAATAAAATGCTTAATAAAATCTCTCAGAAAGATAAAGCTCTGCAGCAATACTAGTTATTAAATATCAATGGCAAAAAAAACAACAACCCAGGATTCTGCAAACCTTCAAACAGAGTGAAGCGTTAACCAACAGCTGTTCCCAATTAACAATCAGCATCAAAATTTTGGAAAATAGGATTGTTTTGTTGTACCTTTCTGAAATTTTAACAAGCCTAACTGGACATAAAGCCCAAGATCTAGAAGTGATACGCTTTTAAAGGAATTATAACGAAGTTAAAGCTCTGACATTAATTTATTGTATTTGTGATTCTGTCTACTGTATTTTTCTAACTTTCGAGCATACTGGATTATGGAAAATGTAGAATACAAACAAGTTGACTGAGATTAAAGATCTAACAGAACTGCTTCAAGTAAAAACAAGAAAGGGGTATACAAAACTTCTCTAAAGGACAGTGAAACCCTCTGGAACAAGTTCTTAAGACAGTGGAGACAGCTACAAGGGGAATATGAGGGGCCAGAAGTCCCATTGTGCTAATGGTCAGATACTAGTTAGTGTGATGCTGGATTTAATTAGTATGATATTAGATTTAATCCAAAGAGTTACAATACCATTTTTAATTTTATATAAGATTGCACATCATATCTTTCCGTTTCAAAGGATACATGCTATATAGTGGTTTAGGAATTCATGGTCAGATGCAGGCATAGCCTGGAGAAAGCTCTCTCGATAAGCTTCAAACCAGGGTGTGGTAGCTGAAATAAATGAGAGATTATAGAAATCATTTTTAATTATAAAAATAATCTGTGCTGTAAAAGCTTTTCTGTTGTTTCAACTACTTGCAAGAGAAATCCCCAAAAAAGATAATAGTAATATCCATTAGTCACTTGATATTTCTGCAGTATGATCAGGACTCAAATCAAAACTATATCTTTTAGGACTACAATAATAACCAAAGAAAATGTCTTGAGACTTCATCCCTGTGGTTCCCACCACCACTTCAAAATTACAAATCTCTTACGACATTTTACCAGCCCCATGCATCACAATTTGCAATACAAAGCCTTTGCACATGTTCATTCGCTATAGCATAACTAGGGACATTTTCACCTATTTCTGTGAAAACAGAAGCATTACCTGTACACACATATTCAGAACTAAGTCATCAAATTCAGCAGAAATTGTTCTTACGTATGTATAGAATTGCAGCTCAAATGTTGAGGTTCCTATAAAATTGGTTTCATCACTTTTAGGATGAGGATGAAGATGAGACTGATGATCTTTATTTATACAACACCTTTTCCCCAAAACTGTGATTCATGGTAGATTAGAAATTTAAAAAGATTGCTATATAATTGTATACAAAACTTCAACACTAAAATAGAATTAAAGTACTGAGGTATTAAAATAATTTAAAACATACATTTTAAAAGAATTAAAAGCAGCTAATAATGGTATATTTTAAAACAATACAGCACCCTCTTAAAGGCTCTTTCCCTAAAAATGTTCAGTTGAAAAAAAGTTTTCAGCTGCTGACAGAATAACAAAGAGAAAACCATACTAGCTTCCCTAGAAAGGGAATTCCAAAGCTTTGAGTCAGTCACCAGTGAGGCCCTATCTTGTGGGCCCCATCAACCATACCTATGAAGTTGGTAGAAATGAAACAAAGGTCTCTCCTAAGGATCTCAGAGTCTGTCAGATAGCCAGGGCCTAAGCAAATAGGTTTCATAGGTCATTACCATCACTTTGAATTGTGTGCGAAAACAGGTACTGGCAGCCAGTAGAATTACGGAGCAGGGGAGATGTATGATCCTTGCACCCAGCCTCAAGAGTCAGCATGGTATATTGGTTTGACCGTTGGACTGACTGGAGACCAGGGTTTGAATCCCTGGTTGGCCATGGAAAGCCTCTGAGTGACCTTAGGCAAGTTACACTCTCTCAGCCTCAGAGGAAGGCAACTGAAACCTCTTCTGAACAAATCTTGTCGCAAAACCCCTGTGATAGGGTCACCTTAGGATCATCATAATTTGAAGGCACATAGCAACAACCTGCCCCCAGTAAACAGTCTGGCTGCAGCTCTTCATATCAATGGATGTTACTGAACCCTTTTCAAAGACTGTCCCACAAACGATGTGTTACAATAAACCAAAGAGGAAGCAAGTAAGGCATGTGTCCCCATTGTCAGATCAGTGTCTCCAGGAACAGGCACATTTGGCACACTAGCATTAAGTTCACAAAAGATTCCTTGACACCACAGAAAACTGTGCCTCTAGGTTCAAGGCTGAACCCAGGGATATACCTCAACTGCAACTCTTCATCTTCAGAGAAAGTGTAATCTCATCTAGCACAGGCTGAAACATTTTTCCCTGATCCACTTTCCCGCTAACCAGAAGTATCTCTGTCTTGCCTGGATAAAACTTCTTCACCTTATCTAATCCACAACTGATGCCAGAAACAGCTTCCTTAGAGTTTGGTGCAAAGTAGAAACAGAATCAGGTGTCATCACAGTACCAGTACATCAAACTTCCAGACATTTTCCTCACTGATATCATGTGAATGTTGAATAGCATGGGGGAAAGAAATGAGCGCAGAGGACTCCCTGAAGACCAACGGCCAAGAGTTGAAAAGAAATTCCTTTGCACCACCTTCTGGGTTCATTCCTCTAGAGAGGAACAGAGCCATTATCAAACAGTCTCTCCAAGTCCATCTCAGCAAGGCAGTCTACAAGGTCACCATAATCAATGGTACTGAAAACAACCAAAAGCTTTAGCAGCACCAATGGGAACGCATTCGCTCTGCTTAGTTCCCAGTGAAAGTCACCTATCAAGGTGATCAAAGCTGTCTTTGTCCCATAAGCAGGCCCAAAACCAAAGTGAAATGGATCTAGACATTACATTTCATCCAGGAATCCCTGGAGCTGGCAGGCAACATGCCTCTGTTGTGGGTATGTGCCTTCAAATTGCCTGTCAACTGATGGCAACCCCATGAATTTCATCAGATTTTCTTAAACAAAGAATATTCACAAGTGGTTTTGACAATTCCTTCTTCTAGCTTTCTCTTTAAAAACTATTACCTTGCTCAAACATCTGAATGCTAGACACTGGTCAATAATTATCTGTTCCAAAGGATTCCAGGGAAGGCTTTTTCAACAGAGGCCTTACAGCTGCCTCTTCTAGGCATGTTGGAACTCTGCCTTGTTACTTGTTTATTTATTTGAATATTTTTATCCTGCTCTTTATCTGGAGATCTCAGGGTAGTGTACAATAAAACCAATTTAACAAAATTTAAAATAGAATAAAACAATTTTAAAAGGCTAAAACATATTGAAAATTAACAAAGTAAAAAACAAATTAAAAACATTAAAATAATTTAAAATAGTTGAATATAAATTGAAACCATGTGCATGCAAAATCAGTTTGGCCTCAAAAGCTTTCATGAACAACCACGTTTTTATTTGGCTCCTAACTAGCAACAATGTTGACACCAATCAGGCCTCCAAGGAGATGGTGTTCCACAACTGGGGTGCCAAAGCAGAGAACATTCTCTCAGATGTCCTCACACAGCATACTGTTCTGATTGATAGGACTGCTCCTTTCACCTTCTCAGCCAGCCCCCTCTGGCCATATTAATGGGGCATGAAGGTCAAGAGTCTAGTGGACATGTGGTGGTTCTCCTTACACTAAGGATCCTGTTCCTATCCTCAAGCTATCCATTGGGATGCTATCAATTATGGTGCACAAGCTCAAATCGAACTGAGCAATTTGCAAACTGCAGCAAAAATTCTTCACATCAGGCTGTTGAATTGTCCTCACCCTCGTCTTGAGGACCAGACTATAACAAGCCTCTGACCATTCAAAACAATTCTGCAGACAGTTATTTGTAGATGCAATGCTAGCAGGGGGAAAAAAACTTTTTCTACGTGTGTTGCCACAAAGTAGGCTTCAAACAGGCTCTACCCTGTGTTCAGTCAGATTCACTCCAAGTTTTCTGTCAATGTTGCTCTAAGTATCTGACATAGTTGCTTCATTACTGCCAGCTCCCTGGAAAAGCAGGAGGGTGGTTTGGCTCCACTCTGTGAAAGGGGAGTCTCAGGAGCAATTGTGTCCTCCGCCCTGGCTGTTTCTCCACTCCAGGAGTCAACCAGGGCTTTGAAAGAATTGCTTGCTGAGGTTACAGGAAAAGCCTCAAGGGCTGACAGGATTCTATCTGAATCCATTAGTTTCCTGTGGTGGACTATGTTAATCAGTCCTCTGTACTGAAAAAGCTCTGAATCTTAGTGAGTCTACATCTGTCTAGGTAAAGAACTGTTCATCTCAAGAAAACCACACAAGTTCCTCCACATCAAGGCCACCATCATTCCATCTAGCACAGGAAACAAGGTCAAGAACATGACCAGCACCATAAGGGAGGCCAGACACTGTTTGGGACAGATTCATAGTTTCATGGGGGTCACAAAATCTTGAGCCACTCCTGACAGAGTGGTCTCAGTATGGATATTGAAGTCTCCTTGCACTACAAACTGAGTGGACTCCAACATCAACCTGAGACCACCATACCTAGTTCAGGGACACTACTGAGCAGCAGATTGGGTGATACTTCAACAGAATCCCTATTCTGTCCCAGCTACCTACTTTCAAACAGACATACCTGAACCAGGAGAGTGGCTGGGATGGGGCACTAGTCAAGCAGATGGAGCCACTGCAAATCCACCTCCCTACTCACCAGGTCTCATTTGCTGCTGCACAAAGGTGGGCAAAGCTAAGAGAACTTAGTTCATTCCAGTCCAATAAGTTTTGCCATGATATAGAGCTGATCTACATGTTAATCTGAAATGAAATCCTGGATAGCTACTGCTTTCCCATTCACCATACTAGCACTCAGCTGCATCATTTTCAATTCAGGAGAACTGACACCAAAGATATCCTGGCTATTTTTGCTGAGATAGACTCTGGGGGCAACCATATCCTGTTGTGTTCCCCCAAATGATGATGTTGAGACTCTCTTGAACTATATTAAAATATATATTAAAATACAGAGCAAGTAATAAGTATTTTAGCAACCCTCCTTAAGATTAAATACCATGTCTTTCAAGAAGTTAAAATTTCTGTATAATACATCACATTCAACACTTCTACAACAATAAAGGAACAATATACAATACCTTCACAATAATACAGGAATCTCCCACACTATGGAATTCCTATAGTATTGATAGCAGGAACTGTGAGGGTCAAGGAACCCTATATGAACATCTTTAAAGAGATGCAATGCTTTTGGCACAGTAGTTTCCCATTAGGCAGTGTTACTGTTACTGGATTTGTGCAGTTAGAGAACAAAACAGCTTGGAAAATATGATCACCACTGAATAAGAAAACAAAGGCAGGCCTAAATTACATTCTTACTGGGGAGGAGTGATTGGAGAAGCTGGCCCTCTGTGTCAGAGTCTACTTTAGACTGGCTAGAAGTTCACTGCAAGTTGCCAGATTTTGCTTAAGTTCTTAATAGTCATTCAAACTCTATCCTTCAAGTATTTAAAATGTGTGTTTCAAATGGCTTTCCAGACTATATTTAGTAACAAAGTCATCTTTATCCTCACCTAAATATGTTTTATGTCAATACAAGAGGCACAGAAGGAGGAGAGAGCCACAAGAATATCTTGCTGAAATTGAACAGCACCAACTAACAGGATTTAACTGTTATATTAACCAAAACTTTAAATATGCTTCCAGAATAAATATTATATTGCCTGAAATCTTGCTGGTATCTTATGCATTTGTCAGGTCGCCTACAGAAACAGTTGGATATTTTTAGATGATGTTGAAAGTCTCTATCCTATTTGAGACTGCAGAGGCAAAGTTATGCTTGCAGTGTCATTGCACATGTAGATAAGTGCTGGTTTGTACATTTTGTTGGGCAATGTTGTGATTCAACACAACAATAGTGTAACACAATTAGTGAGCAACTCTGCATACTAAGATTCACACTATGCAACCCAGAAGCAGGATCTCAACTACTAACCTAAACAACAAGATAAAGCAGGAGGAGCGGTCCTACTTTGTGTAACATGCAGCAGTACACAACTTGGGAAAACAAGTACAAATTAAAAAGAATGTTATCAAGGAAGAACTAGCTGCCAGATGCAAGAATGTTGATAGCAGAAGACAAAATGTTAAGAGTAGTTTAAAAACTACTGAGGTTTACTATTGAAATGTTTAGTACAATGGTTCTTTTCTTTACCAGGGACCCCCTGTAAATATAATTTGTTATTGGAGACCCTCAAGATGTAACCCAACATTTAAAAAATTAAATTTAGATTTAGATATTCAAATATTTATTTAAAGTTGCTCATCAGGGATCTTCAAATGAGGAAGCAGTTTGGGTGCCTGCATATGACTGCCACCATGTCCCTTTTCTCAGGAATGCAGCAGTAGGGTGGTAGTGCCAGTGGCAAAACTGCACAGATTTCCTTCTCACTCCCTTCTTGAGGAATGAGGCCAAGCCAAGTGCACAAGAGCATCCCCTCCCCTTTTTTTCTCTCCTTTCTGAGAAGAGCCAGCCATTGGCAAGCAGGAGTTGCTGTCACTGCCGTTACTATCCAGCAGCAAGGCTTTGCAGCCCCCTGCCCCTCCGCCAGTTAAGAACCACTGGTTTATTATGTTTGGGCTAATCACAAGCAGTTTCCATTATGTGTTAATGCTGATTTAACTCTTTCATGCGTTGCTTATTTGTGAGATATTGGTTAAATCTGTTTTGTTTTATATGTAGTAAGACTAGGTATTACCACCATTTCACTTGGTAGAATTTTGGAGGGAGGAAGATCCCTGACACAAATAAGAGACAAATCAAGCATATTACATAAGTTTCTGACTTCCTTTTGCAGAAGTCATGGAAAAACAGACATCTAGGATGAGATGAGAAAGAACAAAACAAGCCTTTGAGCTGGACCACTTAGCTCCTGATTTGTCATCATTTCATATAATAGTAAGTTCTTTGGTCTGATGGCAAGGGGCCCGTAGGGACATTTCTCCCTTTTTAGCAGACAGAAAGGACAATGTTCTAGTGTTCCTTCTAAAGAAATGTGACAGTGGTATGAGTGTGTGTGGATACTCTGTCATAAACTAAAATTATTGCTCTTTGTCCCATAAGACATTTAAATTTCTTCCGCTTTGGACAAACATCACACAAGTATATCTGCTTATAAAGACTATCAGTCACAAATTGTGCAGAATTATGCTATGTAAAAGCAAAACTTTGGAGGACTGTTCTCCAATCCATAGTTCAAATGCAATACCACAATAACCACTTCACATTGGACAATGTATCAGAAAAGCCTTGCTGTAAAAGCGATGTGGCTGAGCAAGAGAAAGGCAAAAATCTAGCAAAGCATTAAGCTTTCAGACTCCTGCCAACTGCTTGGATGAAAGGGGACATGGGCTCAAGACCAGCCAGTGCCCACAATTCCAGTCTCTCTGTGCGGACTAAGTGTCAGGCGAAAGCCAGCAGTTACTTCTCAAGTGCTATTAAGTTTCTATCCTAGTCATACAATTACATGCAAAACCAATCTTAATGATCCTCCTAGGAATGGAAAGTATCACCTTTTCAAAGCAAAAATAAAGGCTGACAAAATGAAATCTGCCCCAAAATGTTCTTTTGACAAAAGACATCTGGATTTTATGCAACAAGCAAAGAAATATACATTTATTATATTATAAACTGTAGTACTTTACAGCAGCAATTGTGCTTTAACAGCCAGCAAGGAAAAACAAAGGAGGAAAGAAAGTTTATACACCACCCGAAAACCACAATATTTCTAATACTATTTATCACACAGAAGTTACTTAAGACACAGGAAATAAGGAAAGCATTTCTAGAAATCTGGCAATATAAATGACAGCATGCTCGATCAAATAAATCACTTGAAGTAGTAAGAGAGTGATTTTTCTGCATTCTGGTCCACAGAATGATCACAACTGATTTTAAACAAGTAGTAGGAAGATTAGGAATCATAAAACCATCACCAATATTTGTGGAGGGGGTTAAAATCTATTGCAAAAAAGTGCTGCATCGTTATAGAGTTGTAAGGATAAGTCACATAACAAAGGAACAGAAATAAGGTGATTTAGGAAACCCACACCAGCCACACAAAATACCTGAGTAATATGTGGATGTGTTCAGTCCCATCAGTGTGTCTTTCCAACTACTGTACCAAGGAACACTAGCTTTAACTGAGCGATCTGACAGAGAAAACATTGAATTATTAAACTAAACATATAACTTATTTACATTTTGTCTTCCCTCATTCTTAGGTACTCTGAATTATACTTGTGGTACCTTAATATACACAGTTCTGTATGCCCCCAATTCAAGTTCCCATTGAAATTCATGGATAGTTGACACTTTTGAAGCCAAACGTGAAAAAAATGGAACTTCTATCTGCACCAATGTCATAAGAGCACACTTTTGCTCAATCTCTTTAGAATGATGATTTGAATATTTTAAAACTAATCAGAAAGTCACACATAATAGAACATTTAGTAATATTTAGAATTTATAAAGGTCTAAGTTCACTATAGCTTTCTTCCAAAACAAATTATTTAAAATCACACTACATTTTAGATTTCATACTGCTGTCCTATGTATTGCAACCTAGCTCAGCTTGGTAACAGGAAACAATGCAAACTAGTTTTTTCTTTTGTTTATTCAACACATTTCTTTTTTTAAAAAAGTCTAGATATTGTTCTAAATGGAGAAAAAAGAAATTAGCAAGATGGAAACTGAAGAGCATCACTCTTTCCAAAAAGTATGCTTTATTCTAAAGAGATCTCAGTATGCTCAAACAATATATGCTATATCAGCGAGCAAAACAAAAGTCTGCCCCAATCAGATACTTGTTATAATCCCTAACAGAAATAAAAATCAAAATGTGTTTGTATAACTACAATTCTCTAAGACAGACAATCAATTATTGAATCAACTAGGAAAAACACAGAATATACTTTCCATTACTATTATATACTTCCACTTCAATTTGGTATAGGCATACCTAGAAGCTCCTTTTTCCAAAGTCTTTTTATGCCACCCTTCATTCTTTTCCTCTGTCTACCTGGAAGTGTTTTTTTTAAGCTATGTCCAGATTGAGAAATTAATGAAAGAGGACTGGAGAAATACAGACTTTCGGTGCTGGCTTGCAGTAATGTCTGAAGTAAACAACAAAATAAAACTTGATCTGGGTAAAAATAGGATTCTACTTATTGCAGCTGTGTGTGTCTGCCTATAACAGAGAAGGTAAATAGCAACTGCTTCCAGAATCCCTTTCTAAGCATGCATGAACAGCAAAACAGAGAAAAAAAGAGAAAGCAGATGAGCCTGTCTTAATAAGCTACCCCAGTCATGTTAAAAAAAGCCACAGTCCCGTAAATTGGCGACCAATAGGAAACTGTAAGTGTAAACTGGTGAAAGAAAGAAAAAATCCCTGGAAGCAATTTGGAAGAAGTTTTCAAGTGGTCTCCAAAAGGTTCAAAATGTTTTTATTTACTTACACAAAGCTTATCTGATCTCATTTCATTTCACAGGCGTATAGTCTTAGTTTTGAGTTTGCTGAGACATTTTGACCTTCTCTTCCTTTTTGATGTGCATTTTAATTCTACTTCTGGTATCAAATTTTCTGTTAAAAACCTAATGCCTAGGAACACAACCATTTCATTAACTGAGGTATGCCTATATTCAACTGCAATTAATGCCATGTCCTTCAAGTTTATTATGAACTTTTATAGCACTGCAGTAACTTGAATTTTAAACCTGATCATGGAAAACTTAAGTTCAGATCTTCACTGTACTATGATACCAGAAGAGTAGCCCAGGGCAAGAAGCAAAATTCCCGGTTCACACCAGAAATTAACTTTGGGATATAAATATGTTCACTAAATATTCTGGATTTATAGGCCACTTGGCCTCAAATGGCCAAATGGTCCCTTCTAGTCATATGCATCAGTCCCTGTCCCTCTTCATGCCATGTTAGAAAAACAGAATGATCTGCCCAGAGTTTATGCTTTGCTATTTGCTTCAAGAGAGATAAGAACACATTTAAATTTCTTCCCCTTTGAAATTTCTCCCATTTAAATGCTTCATTCTGGGTTTGATGTTTCCAAAGCTGCTACTTCTGGTGACCTCAAACCCATTCCTTTCAGTACTATCTTATATGCAGTCATCCTTCTCTCGTTACATATTATTCCATTAAGTCCAATTACTCCCCTGTTATTTCTGCATGGTAGGACCAGTCTCACCATCAGGTTTCTCTTATTTCCCCATTCTCTCATCGTTCAGTATGCTTACCCATTAAATTTTAACATCTACTCTATCCAATCTGCACATAGCCATGGCTTTATAGTTGACTCCTACCTCTTCTTCAGTCCCTATATTATGTCCACAACCAAGACACGAGGCTTCTGCAGATACAGTGCAAAAATATGATCGGTTGTTTCCCAATAAAATTTGTTTCATGTTATGGTCTTCTTTCACCTAGACTTTCCCAAGATCTTCTCCTTCGATGTTTCCACCTTAGTCATCTCACATTTATCAAGCACTGTTCTGCAATTACTCACCCCCTCATCTTTTTAACCATGTAAAATAGCTTCATTAAACCATACAGTAGCTGCAAGTCCTTTTTTGAATCCAGTACATGCTCTTTATCTTTACTTTAAAAGCCCCACCTTATTTTCCTACACTTATATTCCAATATATTCCTGTACATGATCTTTGCTTCTATCCAATGCCACCTCCTGCTTGTTTTAAATCCCCTCTCATTCTATACTTTCATTAGAAATTATTTTTTCAAGAAATCTGCAAAAGTGCAACAAAGTTCAACAAGAGAGAGACATCAAAGGAATCCAAGAAAAGATTATACATGCATGTCCTATTAAGATCAACAGGAATTACAGTGGCCCCTCAACTTTCACTAGGGCTTGGAATGCAAAACCTTTGAGAAAGTCAAAAACCACAAATAACTCACCATGCTATAGTGAGCTCTTTCCCTCTCATTCCCTTCCAGGCCTCTCCCCGCTGACTTCCTTGCCTTTTGCCTGGGTGAAAATACCTTCCTTCTCCTTGCTGGGGCAAAAGGCAAGCAAAAGGGAGCGGAAGCCCCATGTGCAAGGAAGGTGTCCATGCACCTTCACTCAATTCCCTTGCCTTTTGTCAGGGTGTGCGTGTGCCTTCTCTCCATGCACCTGGGCAAGAGGTAAGCAAAAGAGAGGGGCAGCTCTGCGCATGTGCATTCTCCTTTCAGTTCTCCCCTCCCATTCTCTTGCCTTTTGCCTGGATGTATGTGCCTTCTACATGCCCAGGAAAAAGGCAAGTGAATGGGAGGGGCAGCCCTGCGTAAGTACCTTCCTCCCCATTCTCCCCCTCCCATTATTTTGCCTTTTGCCTGGGTATGCCTGCCTCCCTTCCATGCACCCTGGGAAAAGGCAAGCAAACTGGAAGGGGAGAATCAGAGGAAGACTTGTATGTGCCTTCTTTCTCTGTACACAGGGCTTCCCCTCCCATTCCCTTGCCTTTTGTCTAAGCACAGAGATGGAAGACATGGGATTCCTGGGCATAAGGCAAGGGAATGGGGAAGGGAGAGAGCAACTGGGTGACTCATGAATAATCTAATTCATAAAGGTCAAACCTGAGAATGCAGAGGAAGGACTGTATTTTCAACCGAAAGTGATTAGGCTGAACCCATACACGAATTATTTCAATGAAACCTCATTCCTAGTTATATTTCTAGGATTAAAACCTTTCCTGTGCATATCTATTTCTGGATAATAATTTTTAATTGCTAAAACACTGACCATATACAAGGCAAACATTCATATATTTTACTGATTTAATTGCCAAACAACAAACAATTGTCTCCTGATCAATTGACAGACACTACTAACATAAATATTTACTTATTGAATTTATATGCCACCCATCTCCCAAGGTCCGCAAGGAGGCTTCCAAAAGGTTAAAAAACATTAAAAGCATATAAACAATTAGAACATTAAAAATACATAAAATTATAAAGCTTCCAATAAATTTTTAGAAACAGCTAAAAAATAAAAGGTCTCCAGCTCACCCATTAAAGGCCTGCTTAAGAAGAAATGTTTTTGACTGCCTATGAAAGGAAAGCAGACCAGCCTAGCCTCCTCCTGAAGAGAGTTCCACAGGGTGGGAGCAGCCGCGGAGAAGGCTGTCTCCTGTATGGTAGGAGGATGAAGAGAAAGCCTTCCCTTGCAGATCTTAGTGCTCTAGCAGGTTCATATAGGGAGATACCGTTTTTCAAATAGTTCAGACCTACGCTGTAGAGGACTTTATAGATCATGACCAGCACTTTGAATTGTGTCCGGAAACGAACAGGTAGCCAGTGAAGCTGTTTTAGCAAGCGAGTTATGAGCTCCCTGCAACTGGACCCGGTCAGCACTCTGGCTGCCGCTTTTTGAACTTGTCAAGTTTCTGAACAGTTTCCAAAGGCAGCCTCACGCAGAGTGCATTACAATAGCCCAACCGAGATGTAATCAAGGCATGTGTCACTGTAGCCAGATCTGACATCTCAAGGAACAGATACAGCTAGCTCACAAGTTTTAACTGTGCAAATACATTCCTGGCAACTGTTGAAATCTGGGCATCCAGTTTCAGAACTAAGTCTAGGAGTACACTAAGGCTGCAAGCCTGAAACTTTAAGGGGAATGTAACCCCATCCAGCACAGGCAAAGTCTCTATTTCCAGATCTGCCTTTCGACTGACCAGGAGCACCTCTGTCTTGTCTGGATTAAGCCTCAATCTGTTTGCCCTCATCCAGTCCATTACTGACAACGGACATGGGTTCAGCACTAAAACAGCTTCCTTGAAATCAGATGGAAAGGACAGATAGTGTTGGGTGCCATCAGCATATTGGTGGTTCTGAATTCCAAAACTCTGGAAGACCTCTTCCAGCAGTTTCAAGTAGATGCTAAACAGCACGCGGGACAAAACAGAATCCTGAGAGACTCCACAGGCCAATGGCCAGGGAGTCGAACAGGAGTCCCTCAGCACCACCTTCTGAGTTCATCCCTCCAGGAATGACGAGAACCACTGCATAACAATGCCTCCAAGTCCCATCCCAGAGAGTTGGTCGAGAAGGATACACCATGGTCAATGGTATCAAAAGCCACTGAGAGGTCCTGCAGAACCAACAGAGACACTGTCCCCCTATCTAGTTCCTGGCATAGTGTAGCGGGAACACAGGCAGTGAGACCAGGAAGTCGAAGGAAAAAGAGTTTATTAAGAGAACGACCGGGCTGCTTGGCTGGCCAAAAGTGCCAAGAGCCCCGAACACAGTTAACAGAATGATTTTATAGCATTTCTGACACACAAGAGAACCCAGGTGGACAAAGCTGGGAGAGATACCCTCCCTGCTGCTTTATCCATCCAAGTCTCTGTAATACAGGCTGGGTATTTCACCATCGTGATATAGAATAAAGAAATACAGAATGAAGATATGTAGAATGTTAAACCAGCAGGTGATGACTGCAACAGCCTTTCAACAAAAATGGAAATCCAAATATGAATGTTCTACAGCTTCAAAAACAAACCATAATTTACCTACATTCACATATTGCAAACAAAATGAATAGGAAGTTCTCTGTATAGATATGTTTACATTCTACTTACTTAGAACTTCATTTATGTTCTTCCTTCTACTCCTGAATAAAATTGGAGATTTTTTTAAGAAAAAATCCTTCCCACTGGCATAATACAGAATTGTTTAGTATTTCCATGAAAAAGGACAAATTTCAACATATTTTACATAAAAAGTGCATCTCAGGGTAAAAAATTCTTCTCAACCCCATAGCCCCACCTCAGTAAATATCTAGTAAAAATTGTGCCCTACCATTATTAACTGTCTATGTTTCACAATGAACCACAAGTGGGAGAAGTGCATTAAACAATGATATGATGACACACAGTGCTGATCCTGAGTTTTGGAGTGGGGGCAGAGGCCATGAAAAGGGACTCAGAAATGAGACAAACAACCTCCCACAGTGCCAGAACTAGCGACAAACAAGTTGGTTCTTTTTTCCAGCAACAGCCACTCTCTTCAAGCAATCATAGCAAACAGGCCCCATTCCTCCTCACTGGCTCATCCGTACACTCTGAGCCAGAGAAGAACAGATATGAGAACAGTAATGAGGAGAAGGAATAGCAGGAGGATGACACCACTGGATGATGAGAGCCCTGAGGATACGGCTATCTTTTCTTACATGTTATGGAGTAGGAGAATTAGATATGAACAGTGACTGCCATTTTTGGCAACAGTAGCAGTATCTGTGATAAAGCTTTGCCCTCAGAAAAAGAAAAAATCAAATACACCTGACTGAATACATCCTTCTGTTATTAACCAAAAGACAAAAGTAAAAACTGACCCACATAGTATATAAACTTCGACTCACATACTAGCAAGCAACAAAAATCAAGCATTCAAGTGTCCTAAATATTTACTATACAAACTTTCAAAACCGGAAGCTGAAAGCTTATAACGTCATTAGCAAATTTAAGCATATGTTGAAATTTAATAAAGTAGAACATCTTTAACACATTTCAATGTCTTGTTACATACCACTAATGTTGAGATCATAATCTCCTGCAGTAATCACATTAGCTACTAATCCTTCAGTAGGCTGGCTAACGGTCACAACATCATTGAGAAGTTTCCGAATGGCTCCTGGTTGAGGTGGCTGAGTACTAATATTGTTGACAGCAATTTTCAAGTTCTTGATTATATGAAGCTGATTGTTGGGATCTCTCATGTGCACTAAAATAAGAAAACATCTTTGTTAAACTAGTATACTTTGAAATAGCAGTCACTGCTCCATTGCAACATGTCTATGAAATGTATTTGTTGACTACCTTCAAATATATTAAAACAATAAAATAACCAATTCTCCCCCTCACTAAATGGCCAAAATGAGAATTTCTTACACTCAATTCAAAACTCATTAATATGGGGCTCATATTGAATTCAGAAGGACACATTGCTGATTAAAATACAAAACACTGTGTTAATTGTTAGACTGACAAAAGTTGAAAACAAAGGCAGATGTAGAAAAAAAGACCTTCACGTACAGCCATGAAATCATCAGCTGTTTTCAGTAGAACATTACCACCATTTAAAGAGTCAAGAAACTTTCAAAACCAAACAGTTACTTCTGTTTTTTGTTTTTGGAGTTGAAACTGCACAGTGTCCCAATATTTTTGTCACAGAAGTTAAGCAGTCATGTAGCTTAATTCTTTCTTCCCATCTAGGTCAGACACATTATTTTAGTGTCAGGCAAGTTGCTGCATACAAGAAAACTGGGCCAATAAGCAAATTTCCCTGAAAGAATCAGGACTGTCACTTGAATTTTCTGGGCTTGTTAGGCAAAGAACTTCCCCACACCTACTTTTGGGAGCATAAGACACAACTGCGGATGCACAGACTGGCAAGTGGCTAACATATAAATCTTGCCCTTCTGCTGCACCCAGAACTGCTGTGCCAATTGCGTCCAACGCACAGCAAGTCTTTCTGTATCTCATCCTGCAGTGTCCAGAAGCCCATTCTTGCCAAATACGTAAACTATAATGATCACCCAGTTGAAAAGAAGAGCCACAGAGTAAGACTTGAGGAAAAAAAACAAAGCTGCTAGTTGCTTACAGGCAAGGTATAGGAGAACTTCTGCTTAAGGTGAACTTCCCATACAATTGCATCCTTAGGCTAGCAGCAATCAGGCATAGCAGTATACATCATATGCAACAGACAGTATATACAGTCAGCCTTCCACATTCACCAGGATTATGGATGCCGAATTCTCACAAAAGTGGAAAAAATCTATGAGAAGGAGGCAAACACATTGTGGGGATAATGAACACCTAGGACCCAACAGGTCAGGGAAAGGAAAGGGGGTGGATCAACATACTTCCTCTCTCTCAGCCATCTTCTTCCCTGGGGGCATCAGGAGAGGGTTTGTGGGTGCTGAGAAATCCGGCTGTAAGCCATCCTTAGCTGGCCAGGCAACCGTTTGTGAAGCAGGAGGACTGGAATTGGGTTTTTGGAGGGTTGCACAGCCTGATCGGAACTCCCAAGAGGGAAGGTTTGCCCAGAAAAGAAGTGCCTGAGGTGTGGTATGGTATGGTATTCGGGGTCTACAGTTATCCTCCTCCCAGTTTAGGATTTTCTCATACTCTGAACTAGTACTGGTAAAAATGGAAATGAAAGCTTCCAATCTCTTCTGTATAGCCATGACATAACAGAAGGGAGCACAGAAATGCAAGACTTGTTCCCATCATGATAAACCACGCTTTATCTTAACAACTCAGCTGGACCAACAGCTGTAACAATCACTCTTGTCAGAAGGTGCACTGGTCCCTGCTCTAATTACAATGTCTCCTAGTGGGTTCAATCATTTTAGTACAACATTTCATTGTGAGTACACTACCTACCAGTATATCTGTAAACCATTCTGGTCAAGATCCTGCATTATCAAATGCAGCAACTGGGCTTGTCTGAGATCTGTCAACAGAGTTATGCCTCCCAAATCAACCACTCAAAATCCACTTCAGAAGTCAGGCAGTAACACAATCTATGGAGTTCGAAGATGTTTAAGAGTGGGACGCTGAATAACACCACATCCAACCGTCTCCTGCTACTGAGGTGCAGTGCAAAACGCGGTTGTGACAGGATCCCACAGAGGTCCCTGCCACTGCTTTTCACACCACACTTCACTGACAGGAGGCAGTTGGACACATCATCATTCAGCACCTCACTCTCCAAGCTTTAGAGCTCCTTTGATCAATGCCTGGCTTTTAAGAGGAGCGGAGGGGGGCTTTCTGAGGGTTGCAATGGTGCTATGATTGTAAATGTGAATATTTTAAATATTGTGAACTTGAGTCACAACATCATAAATACTGAACAGGATGCCAGCCGTTACCTTTTGCATCTATTAGTTATTTTATAATCAATACATCTATGAAATTTGCTTTTTTTCCCCACATACCCTGAACCCTCAAAGACAGAACCAGATAGAAATCTGCAAACTGAAGAAATTCCTCACAGCCCATTATTTCACAGAATAAAACATGGCAAAGATTAGATGCACAGACTATAAGTCTGTTCTATTTAATGAATGCTTTACACTCTTCTAAGATGAAGATATCACCACTTTGGAGTTGTCTTTTTCAAGAAAAAAAACCTGACAACTAGTACGTACTATAAGATCTTAACAATTATCTTTTTAACACTACTGGTGCACTGAAATACAACACTGAACAATCTCAAGAGAAGAACTCCTTATCAAATGCCAGTGTGAAATACAGTACTCAAAAGCACTACCTAGAAGTCATATCATAGAAATTTCATGACCTCTTTGGAGCAGATGTATTATATATAAGTTGCACACATATTTACATAAAGCCCAGCACATGAAGAACCAGTGTGGTGTAGAAATTTTAGTGATGGCCTATGATTCTGGAGACCAGAGTTCCAATCCACAACACAGCTTTGGAAACTAATTGGGTGACCTTGGTCAATCCATACGCTCTCAGCCTCAGAAGGCAAAGGCAAATCCACTCAACAAATCTTTTCAAGAAAACCCCATAACAGATTTGCCTTTGGGTTGCTGTAACTCAGAAACGACTTAAAGGCACACTACAACAACATGAACTCACATGTGACCAACAGACCAATCCTAAATTATGTTCTTACGTCTTACGTTTACATCCTGGCTTCCTTCCACAAAAGAACTCAAGTAAGCGTACACCAAGTTCCCTGATGGCTTCCCTTCCAAGCACTGAACAAACCCAGCCATATTTAACTACAGCAAAGTTGCGTCTTCATGCACCATCAGATCATGTCTCATTTACTTAGAGAAAAACTAAGCAAAAGAAATAAAAGATACAAAAAAGTTGCTCTGAAGATTGTTATGTTTACTCAGTAGTCATCAATATTCACCAAAAGTCTGAAAAAAACTTACATTTTATATTGTCAAAAAAGCTGTATACTTAGCAAGAGCAGTGCTCGGAAACAAAAACAGACCTTATCAAAACATGAAATAACGTTTTTTTAATATTCAGTAAGTATAGGTAAGCACACAGCAATAACCTATAAAAACAAACCAGAAAATTTGTTAGTAACTGGTCTCAAGTTAGCAAAGATGAGTATTTTGCTAAGTATACCATCCAAGACAGAAAGACCCGGTTTGAAATAATCCAATCCCTTCAAGAAGGAACAGGAGACATATTTTTCAAGACTGCATACCTGCACTCTAGATTAATTTATTTGCTGTAATGGTGTCTTGACATTCCTTTCACTTAAAAAAAAAAAATTCCTGCATCATTATTTCTGCAAAACAGCTTAATTCTTTCATTTACATGTCAACTGTCCCCAAACTCTACCTCTGACTTTACCAGTCAGATCCATCTACTACATTCAGAAGCTAAGCAGGCTCAGGTCTAGTTAGTACTTGGGCAGAATACCATCAGGGACTACTAAGGATCTCCACACAATAATCTGGGCTAGATGGATTCATGGTCAGATTCATGATAAGGCAGCATCCAGCCTTCCTGTGTAACCTAAAGTACACCAGTACAACAAAGTTTAATCTGGTCCTCTTGTGCAAATTGTACCCTTTCAGAGACATTTACTCTAGGTCATTTCCGCACAGACTGTTACAAGGCTATTATTCCGCTTTCAACATCCTATGGAATCCTGGGGTATGCAGTTTGCAAACCCCAGGATTCCATAGGATGTTGAAAGCGAAATAATAGCATTATAGTGCGGAAATGGCCCTAGCCTGGTGCAGTTTATCACGAAGATGCTGAAGTGACCTTAAGAAAGGTCCAATATCACTTCATAGTAAACAAGACTTTGTCTCCGCCGCGAACGGCCCCCGGGGTCCCGACTGGAGGGACAACCGCTGCCTCCCTCCGGCATGAGACAGGAAGTTGAGCGAGAAAGGAAGTGAGCGGGCTCCTCACCCATCTCCTGCTTCAGAAGCGGCCGCGAAAGGTATCGCCTCGCCCGCGGCCGCCTCCGGCACGCACGCACGCACGCACCCCCACCGAGGGCGCCCCACGCCTTCAGGCTTCCCTCCCTCCTCCTGAACACAACCCAGTTCCGCCCCCGCCGGGTGGCACCGACCTTCCGAGGTGAGGCGGCAGAAGGGCTTGACCAGCTCACAGAACCCCAAGTTGTTCTTGCGGGTGACTCTCTCCGCCTCCTCGCTACACAGTGCCGCCACCAAAGGCACGAAAGAGTCCTGGAGGAACTCCTGCACCGACTGCACTCGCTGGGCCATCGCGCCGCCGGCCCACTGACCGGCCCAACCACACCGAGCCCCGGCGGAGGGTCCGCCCGCGCCTGCCTGCCTCCCTCCTCCCCCTCCTTCTTCTCCTCCTCCTCGCCCTTTTCGACGCTGGAGCCCAACCCCCGTCGGCGAAGGAGGACTCGGCCAGACTCTTCACGGCAAAGCGCCGCCGTCTCTCAAAGGCTGCCTCACCGGCCCCTCAGTGACCGCCCAGAGCCGCCATGTTGAATCTGAAGAACCCAGACAACCGGGTAAACCCGATCCCGGCAGCCTCTGCATCTGATCATGTGACAGGGGCGTGAGCGGGAAGGCGGGAGGTGACAGGAAAACAGATTCGGGGGAGGGGGCGCGGAAGGGGAGTGGCCCTGCTGCTAAGCCCCGAAGCGGGGGCCACTGAGCACTAATAGAAGTGTCAGCATCCCCAGCAGCAGCAGCCGCCGCAGCGCGTCTCGCCTTGCACAAGTCGGCCCTTCAGACTGAGTGGCGGGAACGAAGCCATGCTGAGGAACGAGCCCCACTGTGTTCATCCTTTCTGTCCCTCAGCTGCCACCTGGACGCTCAGAGTGAGGCCCTTCTATATGTGGCGCTAAAAGACTAGCCACTTCGGACTCTGCTCTCCCTCAGATTGTTTCCATTCCAGTGTAAGAACTTTGTACCGTTGGCCCTCCACGTTCGCCAGGGTTAGTGGCACAGGACCCTCGCAAAAGTGGAAAAATCGGAAATATCAAAAAGCGTAGATGTGTGTGTGGGTGGGGAACCAAGGCATGGTGGGGAGAGCAGGCGCCCAGGGTCCAAACCAGGTCAGGGAAAGGGGAGGGAGCAGGGGGTCAATATGGTGCCCCTATACTTTCGCTCACACACCCATCCCCTTTCTTGGGTGTGTGGGGCCCTCAGAGAGAGTTTGTGGCTGAGAAGCCAGGCTGCAAGTCATCCTTATCTGACTAGGCAGCAGCTGGTGGAGGAGAAGAGGACCAGAGGTGGGTTTTTAAAGGGCTGAGTGGCTGATCAGAGCCAACCAGAAGGAAGGTTCCCCTGGAAAAGAAGTGTCTAAGGTGGGGGGGGGCAGGGGTTGGGGTTGAAGCAGCTCGCAAAAGTCAAATCCATGAAAGTCAACCCCGCAAATATGGAAGGCAGACTGTAGTTAGAAACCATGTGTCAAGTTTGCTTTCCCCAGATTTTTTTTGTAGTAGTGTACCTTCATGTCATTTCTGATCAATGGCGAGCCTATCACGGGATTTTCTTGGCAAGATTTGTTCGGATGAGGTTTGCCATTGCCGTCTTCTGAGGCTGAGAGAGCGTGGCTCGCCTAAGGTCACCCAGTGGGTTTCCAAGGCTGAACAGGCCAGATCAGATGGAGCTCCACTGGTCCCCTAGTGTAAATGAATTACAGTCATCCCTCACCATTTACTAGAGTTAAGGGCACAGGACCCCCCTGAATGTGGAAAAACCGTGAATAACTCTAGGCCCTCCCAAACGATTCTTAACACACAAAAAAGTATAATCACCATATTTAACCCACCCTGGAGTCCTTTGAGGCATCAGAGTTCCTTCACAAGGCAGAAGTAGGTGGCTGGTGGGGCTTACTGCCACCTCCGCTGCTACCCCACACCATTTTTAATAGGGACTTACAAGCCTCATTCACAGTTTCTCAGTCTCTGGAGGCTATTAAAAATGGCATAGGGAGGCAGCAGAGGTGACACCAAATAATCCATGAATAATCAAATCCACAAAAGTGAAACCTGCAAATGTGGAGGGCTGAGTGTAGATTCAACCCAACCTTCTCACTGATGTTATCCAGGAATAACAAGGATGAGCAAAGTCTGGTTAGAGGCTGCATGGCCCCCATGGCCTCCAAGGGAGTTTTTAAAAACCCACCAGTCTGGACCAGTTGGAAAGAGCCCACAGGAAAACTTTTCCTGCTGTGGCAAATCAATCATGTAACATAATCATGTTTTTAAAAACGCTCCAAACTGTTCCTAAAAGCCTTCTAGGTGTGGAAGCCATCTGCACCCACGGATCAAACAATTTTTTTATACATTTTTTGCATCAAAATGCCCCCTAGGAGGGGGCATTTCCACCATGTTTTGGGCCCAAGCGGGAGCCAACTTAGGCCCACGGGAGGCCCTTTTTGAAACCAGAAGTAAACTATTTCCACTTGCTTCCTGTTGTTAAAAAAGGCCTCTCTTGAGCCTAAAATGGCAAAGGGTATTCCCCAAATTTGGTGAAAGTGCCCCCTAGAGGGCATTTGTGGGCAAAAAAGGTGATTTTTGTTTCTCAGGACTTGATGCAGCAGGGGGTGTGGCTCTCCGAGGTATCCTGAGAGGTTAATGTGGCCCTCTATTCTGCCACAGTTACCCACCCTAATCCAGACAGTGGGGTCTTCTGATGTGCAAATACATGGTGACAATGTGGTACTTCTAATTTTTTTAAAAAATGTTTCTGTTTTCCAGGATCATTTTCTGAAATATTTTATTCCCACTCTTGGGTGTATATGTGTGTGTGTGTGTTTTAATTCTAATTTAATTCTAAGATATAGCAGAAGATAAACATATCCTTATTCCTTTTTTTGTCTTTTTGTTTTGTTTTGTTTTTTGCTTCTCTCACTCTTTATTCATATGTTTGGATAGAGCTTCTTAGGCTGTTTAACATTACCCTTGCAAATTCCATTATTTTAATCCTGCATTTTGGTTCTTCCCAATTTGCCAACAGCTAAGATTATCAGCCCCCATCTATGTTTGATAAGTCCTGCCAGGTCTACATGAACCAGGCAAGTAATAAAATCTCACAGCCTATTAACAAGGTCAGCTCTTAACGTCTTGCCATCAACATAAGAGAAATAATCTTTTAATTTGTTTTGTGGATGGAGCCTTTGCCAGGTTTAGGAACTGCAAAAATACAAGCATTATAACATGAAAATGGCAAAGAACCAGACTCAAACACCTTTTTGAGTTTGAAAAATAGCATAGTTTTCGAATTAGAACTGCAAACAGCTTGTGCTATTCAGCAGGAAATCTGTCTGGTCTTGTGCCTTTCCCACTATCCATATTCATCATTACATACATCCATATTCATCATTACGTATTCAATCTCTATACATAAATGTACAGCCAAAAAGTACTGTTGTGAATAATCTCAGCATGGGAAAATGAGATGGGGGAGATCTTCTGAATTAGGGATGGAGAAAATATGGCATGTGGGCCACATGAGTCCTCCTTGGGCCTTCCAGTACTCAAAAAAAAAGTTGTTGTTTTTAATGTGCCCCAAAAAAGATTTCTAGTGATGTGTGGAGAGAATTTCCACCATACTTGTAGCCCCCTTGGACCCTCTAGAGTTCAGAATGAAACTTGGCAATCAGCAGCAGCAGCAGCATGCCTTCCAGGGGTCCAGGAAGGCACTTATCCCTAGATGATATTTGAGGTCAAAATGATTTTTTTTTAGGAGTAAGTGTGGTGGGAGGTGTGATCCTCCAAGATCTCCTGGAGGCCTAATGTGGCCCCCTAGTCTTCCACAGTTGCCTAACCCTATTCTAAATCATGCTCAATAATCTCTTTACTATATAATTCAAAGCTGTTGTTGAACACAGGAAAGGCCTTCTCAGTGTCTGTCCCCAGGCTCTGGAACTCCCTTCCCAGAGAAGTCAGAATGGCATCCTCTCTACTATCTTTCTCTAATGTAATCAGATAAAGATGGTTTTATTTAGATAGGCATTTGATGTGGCGCAGTGGTTAAATGCCAGTACTGCAACCACAAGGTTGTGAATTCGGTGCTGCCGGGCTCCAGGTTAACTCAGCCTTCCATCCTTCTACAGGTTGGTAAAATGAGTACCCAGCTTGTTGGGGGCAATTAGCTAAAAAGCACATTGTAAACCGCTTAAACAGCACTTAGCTGATAAGCAGTATAGAAATACACATGCTATTGCTATATGTGGCTTGTCTAATAGAAATGTGATAGACACAGTGTTTTGATTAATAATTGAGTTTTAATTATGTCTTTCTCCATTGTTGTAATCCTTTCAATTGTTTAATTCTGTTTTAACTATTGTATTTTATGAGTTTTTAACTATGTCTTTTTTTAATCTGTAAGCCACTTTTGACTCTCAACCTGGGAAAAAAGCAGGGTACGGATGATGATGATGATTCTTATTTATGGAAAATCTATGAATGAGAGACCTCTGAGAGCTCCACTCATGAACAGCCCTGCCCAGATCTTGCAGACACAGAGATATGGCTTCCTTGATTGAGCCTATCTGCCTATAGTCATTCTAAGACTGTACTATTTCCTGCTAGCAATATGGGACTGTTCTATACTGATCTAAATAAGTTGTTGAGATGCAGCTCCTTGACTTTTGCCAATTGCTGTCAAGTTTTTCTGTTTTCTGGTTTGTTTGTTTGTTTGTTTTTTTGGTGAGCTGCTTGTAGTGATTTCTTGGACCTGTGCTAGAACTCTTCCAAAGGTGGGTTGTTTTTTTATTTTTGTGTTGTTGTTTTTCTTTTTGATCAAGGTCTGGTTTGCTAAGGTGATCCTAAGGCTTGAATGGAAACTTTTCTTCTAACTGAACATTTTAAACCTTTTTTTTTTGAAATACAGAATTATAATGGAAAAGTATAATTTCACGTATTTACTGTATTTGTAAAAAAAAAAAAAAAGGAAATTAAGGAAAAGAGGGGATGGATGCTTTTATTGTTCCAGTTTGTTTCAGAATTAAAAACAGTGGGAATAAAATGTTGCATCTCATGCCAGGAATTGCCAGAAAGTAGTGGTTTGAGTGTCAGACTACAATCTTGAAGACCAGGGCTCAGCTCCCCACTTGGCCACAGAAACCCACTGGGTGACCTTGGGTTCATCACATACTCTTAGCCCCAGAAAATGCTTGATAGGTTCAACTTATGGATGCTGTAAGTCAGAAGAATTGAAGGCACACAACAACAAAGTCTGGAGCAACAGACAGAAACATCAGCTGGTATTTTTAAATACCCTGAGAACTCCATCCCAATGCATTTGCCATTGCTGGAGGAGGCCATTTCATCATTTTCATATTTTAAATTATTATAATAAACTCACAGTTTTGTAAAGTATATAGTATTCTAATAATTCAGAACAGAATTTATAAATTTGTAAATTGATTATCAGCAGCAGCAGTTTAGACCATATTGTTTTCACCCTTGTTTGAAAAAAAAAATATTATTTTTATCCTACTGCTGCTAGTATGCCAAGCTCTTGCCTAATCTGTCACCACTTTCCCAGTATTTTTGACATAAGCAAATTAAAACAAGTTCTGCCTTCTAATAAAGTATTTTTTTTCAAATCTGTATTACAATTTTGCAGCTCTAAACTGTAAATCAGGAGTGGGAGACATAACAAATAGACATAAAAAAAGGTTTTGTGTTACTGTATAAAGTAGATTCTTTCATTGCTCTAAGTTTCTTCTTGTGAGAAACAAAAGAAACAATCCACTTATAAAAGCTGTATGCAGATACACTCCAACATTTCAGAGAAGAAAAGCAGAACACATGTGGCCTTGCAACATCAGAATGTGATCAAAATGGCAAAAGTTATTAATAAGGAACAGCACACAAGCTAGGAAAGGAAGCAGCAGTTTGCTTTTGCCAGAGCCTACAGGGAAGAACAAGATTCTACTCATCTTCTCCTTTCCCCCCTTCTGAATTAACTGAATATAAACTACCTTTGCACTTTGAGCTCATTTTGTATCAACTGAAGTAAGTTGAAGAGGAAGGAGATAAGTGAGAGGACACTTTAAAAACAGCTGAAAAAATTGGATGACAAAGAAGTAATTAGGACTGTTGCTACAAACAAGGACAGTTGGAGTATATGGTAAAATTAAAGATATCAAACTTATTATTAAAAATGCAAAAGAAAGAGAGAAACCATGTTGCTTCTAGCTGTGAAGACAATGTAATGTATGACCCCATCTGAACTCTGTATATTCAGAAATTGAGCCATGTTTAAAATAAGAAATGTTAATGAGTGTTAGAACAGAAAATAATGACTAACAGTATCACTATGTTTTAAGCAGATGTGTTTTGATTGTAGAACTCAGAACCTTTAGCCAGCTAAAGCTTCAGATCTGACTTCTTGCCCAGAATTTTATCTAATTTCTTAAGTAAACAAAATGGTGGAGAAATAAATAAACAAGTTGTCAGGAAAGGGCTTAACCCCTTTTAAAGCTGGTTTGTGCTTCCTCAGATTATAATTAGGTGCTGAAGACACTAAACCTGTACAGAATGCCATTATTGACTCAATGTACAGTTACAATACTTTGCAACGAACTTAGTGAAGTAATCAGAAATCTCTGCTAGAGAGCTCCAATCTACTTCGCTGATCTACATACAGCACTAGAGCAGATAAAATTATAAGTACCTCAACAAGCTACAAATCCTAGGATGTGGCCATGACAACTTATCTACTTTCAAAATGCTATACTTGTGTAGTGTGCAGATAGCCTGTCACTGTAGTAATGATATGGTCATCACTGGCTATGGGCAATAATTTAATCACTCCATTAAGAAGATTTAGAAACTCAGCAGTAGCTTCATCTTGATGCCTATACTGAGGAAAAGATCCAGTGCCAGCAAGAAGGGATTCAGCTGTTGCTGCAGTGTTAAATTTCTTCAGCTGCCTCTCTGGTAATTCACCCAGACAGTGGCAGGATATATAATATGGCTATTAGACTGTGTGGTTTCTTGGGGCTCAGTACTATTCCTTTCTTTTGCATGAAGACATTTCAGGAGCTAGCTCTCATCGCTGTACTTATGACACTCATCTCTTTTTCTCAAAAGACACCCATCAGGCTGTGGAAGCTCTGGATGCTGTGAAGAATTGGAAATGAACTACTGAGATTCAATCCAGGCAAATGGTTCAAGAGAAAAGCAAGCCTAGAACTAAAACTGCAACCTATTCTGGATGGGGTACACTCCTGAAGAACCAGGTTTGCAGCTAGGAGGTTTTATTGGACCCATCAGTGGCTGCTGTGGCCAGAAGTGCCTTTAGCGACCTTTGTTTATTTAAATGATAAATAAAAATGGTATGTTTTCCAACTTAGTCTGTTATACTCTCCTTTCTATCACCTATATGGCACTATCTCTACTGTGCAGATCAGCAGTCATTCAAGAGAAGGTTAGGAAACTTTTATTACTGATTATATGCAATAATTACAATATTCATTCCTTGTCACCATTGTCTCTTCCATCCTTCCCATCCGCCATCTACTCTTTGTTACTCTTACCGCTTCTTTCCTGTTATCTCTCCTACTCTCAGAATTTAAACATCATTGGTACAGAAATCATAATTTTTGCTGATGTTTGTGAAATGCTATATATCAGTAAGATACTCTATAGTTCAAGATTATAAATGTGTGAACATCCAGCTGTTGTTTGATCTCAACTCCCTTCAGTTCCAGCCAGTAGAAAGAGATTATGAAAGTTGGAGTTAAGCAACATCCAAAGGGCCACTGGTTGCTTATCCTTGGTTATTTCCCTCAATAGCTTGTTATTAGTACCAAAATGTTATTTGGAGAGTCCACATATTGGTCATAGAGCATAAGATTTGGGTTCAGAAAATCTTTGGTTCAGCCCCTAGTATTTTCAGGTCAAAATAACTTTCTTGGTCTTCTGGAAAAGACAAATAGAAAAGTGTTCCTACTCATCATAGACAATACTGAGGTACACACAGACCAGCGATTTAATTTGATGTAATACCACTTTGGGTCACATGCCACTGACATACAGATTATCATATGTGTATGTACCTTCAAGTTGCCTGTTAATTTATGGAAACCCCATGAATTTCATATGGTTTTCTTAGGCAGGGAATATTCAGAAGTGGCTATGCCAGTCCCTTCCTCTGAAATATAGCCTGCAGCACATGGTGTTCATTGGCATTTTGCCATCCGTGTACTAACCAGGACTGAACCTGCTTAGCTTCTAAGATTAGACAGGATCTGGTGCCTTTAGGCAATTTAGGCCCTTCACAGATTATCATCAGTCTAATTAATTTCCTATTAATCAAGGGAGAGAAATACAACTGTCCTGTTCTAATTACCTTGATAAACAACAACTGTAGAAGCAGTGTATGGTGTTAATTTAAAAAGAAAAACCTTGTTAAATATATGTATGATCTCTGTCAACAGAAAAATTATACAATTCACCACAAGAGGGCATTGTATGTAGTTTCATCAAGAAAATAAAAATTAAAGGTACAGTAATTGAAAATATTAAAGATAATTGAAAATGCTGAAAATACCTACAGTCCTATGTCAGGATAATTAATTTGTGGACTACGTCCAACTTATTGAGGTTGGTAAATAAATTTTCTTATTCTCAGCTGATGACTAAACATGGATACATGAGAGGAAGGAGGGAGAATGTGACAACAAAGATGCCAGAAAAACATGATAACATTTCTGTTTGTGGCTTGTGCTACTCAAAAAAAAAAAAAAAAAAAGAATGCTTGTGTATGTGTTAATAAATGTCTGACATGGGAGCTTTTTCAAGTCATGAACCTTTAAGGGGAATTAATGTGGATGAGAGTTTTCCTCACTCTCTTTTGGAGCCTGGTGGTCACACTTCTCTGTAGCTGAGTAATAGATTTACCATAGACCATAAAACCAGGGAGTCTGAAGCCATATGCTTAACAGTATATATTTGCCATCAGAACCAGACTGTTTAATGCTAATGTAGATTCTGAGGACAACTTAACACTAGGTTTAACATTAATCCAGAAATTTTAGATGTTTGAGCTGAAACGCTACAAATTGGTAAACAACTAAAATTTGTTTCGATCGGTGAGCATATCCAGTTAGTGAATCACCTTAAAATGCATCACCTTATAAACTAACAAGTTGCATTTTCACAAACTTTTGTGGGCGTACTGTTGCCTCAGTTGGGAGAATTTTATATACAAGCTAGGGTAGGAGAAACTTAAGGGCAATAAAACCGAAATCAGTACAAATGTCTGTAATCTATGAACAGTAGCCGCTGAAAAAACAGTTGCTGGGAAGTGGTGATGGTATCATAGCACAGAGGAACAGATTACCACATGTGGGGAGATGAATGTTCTTTGTTCAATTCAAGTATAAGAGATAAGGTTGAATAGAACAGAGGTGGGCAGCTACTCACCTCTCATCATGTCTCGAAGAGTCACGCTGCCCCCACCCACCCAATGTTTTTAGTTAACTTTTTTTTTTTAATTCAAAATGCTCACCATATTTTTTACTCCCCCAGGCTGTTTTGGGTCCAAGTGAGGCATTTTTTTTAAAAAAGCAGAAAGTAAACTGTAAGTCACTTCTGATTTCCTTTTCACCTTTAAAAGATGTTTTCTGGTCCTAAAACAGTCCAAGGAGAGCTTTAAGTTTAAAAAATCGAGCTGGAAGCCCTTAGGTACTACAGAAACAGCCTTGAGTGGAGCACTTCCCACCCCTCCCCACTTTTGTGGCTGGGTGATTGTAAATAGACAGGCCAGAATGAATAGATAAGCACAAAGGACAGGCATTGAAAATTGCCAAAACAGCAATGCCCTACAGCATTTTACATAATGGAGAGATGTTTTAATCTCCCAGGCTACTCTGTCTCTGACCTCAGGGTGGCCAACCAAACAAAAAGAATCTCAAAGACAGGTTCTACTCATAAACAGCTGAACAAAGATTTATTTAGAAGCTTAACTCCATTTCCTATGACGTGAATAA
The DNA here is from genome assembly GCA_948472985.1 of Iguana delicatissima. Lineage (NCBI taxonomy): Eukaryota > Metazoa > Chordata > Lepidosauria > Squamata > Iguanidae > Iguana > Iguana delicatissima. The sequence goes on from CAOKZL010003897.1 coordinate 57,054, forward strand.
AAGACAATGGATTTTTATATCACTACACATGCTAATCAGCTCTTCTGGGCAAGGATGAGGTACCATTGATTTTCAAGCTGTTCCTAAACAGTTTTGTTTGGTTTTATGACCAATGTAAAGGCAATTTTCACCCTTGTCAGATGTTATGCCAAATAAAACTTGTGGTGTGCTCTCAAGTCATTTCCAACTTACAAAGACCCTAAGGCAAACCTATCATGGGGTTTTTTCGGCAAGATTTGTTCAGAAGGAGTTTGCCTTTGCCTTCGCCTTCCTCTGAGACTGAGAGAGTGTGACTTGCTCAAGGTCACCTAGTTTCCATAGCTGAGCAGGTTAGAATCCTGGTTTCCAGAGGGACAGTCCAATGCTCAAACCACTACCCCATTCTCCAGTGCATATATCTGAACGCTGAAACCTTATACACATTTTGGGATTAAACTCCATTGGAAACCAAAACAGCGTGCTGAGGAAAGCATGACTAGGATTGCACTAGAAAGTATAATCAGCTAGAGGTTGTTGTGAGTTTTCCAGGTTTTGAGGCCGTGTTCTATTAGTATTTTCTCCTGATGTTTTGCCTGCATCTGTGGCTGGCATCTTCAGAGGATATGAGGATATGATATCCTCTGAAGATGCCAGCCACAGATGTAGGCGAAACGTCAGGAGAAAATACTAATAGAACACGGCCTCAAAACCCGGAAAACCCACAGCAACCTATGGATTCCAGCCGTGAAAGCCTTTGACTTTACATATAATAATCTAGGTTTGTGTGTGTGTACGTGTGCCTTCAAGCTGCCTGATGACTTATAGCAACCCCATGAATTTTCGTAGGGTTTTCTTAGGAAAGGAATACTCAGTATGGTTTTGCCAGTTCCTTCCTCTGAAATTTAGGCTATTTCCACACTAGACTATTATAATGCTATTATATTCTAGCCAGCTGACCCCTCCCTAAACTGCAAAGCCCAGGATTCCATAGGTTGAAAGTGGAATAATAGCACTATAACAGTCTAGTGCAGAAATGGCCACAGCCTACAGCACCTGGTATTTGTTGGCAGTCTCCCATCCAAGTACTAACCAGGGCTGACATGCTTAGTTTCCAAGATCAGGCAGGTTCTGGTGCCTTTAAGGTATTTAGGCCCTACCATTCTTTTAAAAAACTTCTTTAACCTTCAGCATGTTAATGAGGTTTTACAAATAAAATCTTTCTAATATGTATCATGAATGTGTCCGAGCTTCATGAGAATATTATCCAGTCTTTAAAAAAACAATAAATCCAAGGATACCACTTTTAGCCATGGCCATCTAGAAAGTTTTGTTGCTGTTGAGCTGGTTTAAAACAAGAATGGGTAAGATTGTGTCAGGGGCTCACAGCCTTGTTTAAAGCAAGGATGTGGGTCATCAGACACCACTGGATTATAGCTCCTCAACTCAAACTAGCATAGCCTATGAGGAGGGATGTTGCCACAGTTGCCCACCAATGATTTAAAAGATCAAGCATTCTTAACTAAATTGCATTCATAAGACCTTTTTTTTAAGTCCCAGGAAGCATTTTGTCCCTTGATAATTAAATTAAAATGAAAGCAAAATCAAACCAGCATCTGTAGGAGGGGGTGGGAGGAAATTATGCACATTGTTTATTTGCATATTTTAGTTACTTTAAATGTAAAAGCTTTTAACACTGTTCTGCTTTGCAGAACCTGGTAGCTGACTGCAAGGAAAGGGAAACAAAAGCTGGAAGCAAAACAAACAAATCCCTATAGACAAACCTGTTTAACAGGCTGATACCAGCCATAGGATACAGTCTGGGATAATAATTAAGATGTATACAGACTGCTACCAGATTTCCTTTCTTTCATAAGGTGTGTGTCAAACATGAACCTAAAGTAATTTTAGTTTAGCTCCCTTATCCATTAATTATTTCTCAAGGACTTGAAGTTAGAGGATACTGATTCATTATAGTAAACAATGCAGAAGTTAAAGATTACACCTGTATTCCAGGAAATTTTGGAGGAACTTGTTCTTTGGTAACGTGTTGACTTCAGTTTCAATAGATTTCAAAAAGCAAATTGCTACAACTTCTTTTGTATACTCCATTTCTTTCAACAGAATGTTTTCCTATAGTTTCATCCTGGCGATCTCCTAACTTTTAAAAAGGCGAAAGACCATGTAAGTAACACTATGGAAAATGAAATTCCAATTAAAAATGAAATCAATCCACGTGTTTGCTTGTATTGTGGGGTGGTGGGGTGGGAGAACTTGCATGATTCTTTTGTAGAAGAAAATGATCTTAGGAAATCCCCTGGTGTATTGTTATCTTTTTATGTTGTCAGTGAGAGCTGGGAACAAGACTGAATGGCACCTCAGAATGTCCTCTGTCATTTTTGTCAGCAATTGTTCCCTGAATCCTTGTTGACACACAGATTACAATGTCATGCCTAAAAATGATCTAACTAAAAACACTGGCTGCTAGCTTTGTGCAGAGAAGGAGTTAGTGACTAATGAAATCAGAAGATTTCTGATTCAAAGTAAGGATAATTATATGAGCAAGACATGGCAGCTACTTTATTGAAACATACTTACCAGATCACTTCAAAATAATCTAGTAAGATCTAAATGTTGTATCTTAGTGGTTCTTGGTTCTAATTTTTTTTTCGTACTTTTAAAATTTCAGTAAATCCCTCAGAACTTTCAATAGACCTGTTTCTATGTTTACATTCTTTGCATTTTGTTTATCTCATTATTCATTTGCATGTTACTTATAAAGCAAACTTACATTATAGGCCATTACTGATTACCCAACCTCTCCTTTGAAAGTCTTGCCCTGTTTCTTTTTAGTAAATTGCTGTGTTCTGATGCCACTGTGGACCATGCAGGGCTGCATTTCAAAATGCTTTATCACTTGGAAACCTTTTCCAATCTATGCTATAATTTCAGAACTTCACACAAAAAATAAAGCAGTGCCCCTCTTGGAATCATAGAGTTGGGAGGGGCTCATGGGCCATCTAGTCCAACCCCCTACTCAGTGCAGGATCTCCAGCTAAGGCATCCTCAACAGGTTCAGCCTCTTTTTGAAGCGGTCTGTCACTTCTACGCCCTCAAGTAGGACAGCCTTTTCTGAGAAGTAGGCGAAATGACCAGACGTTTCTTGGTTCAAAGGCTAGAGGCCAAATTTATTAAGTACAAAAATAATAATGAAAAGTTCTGCTATAGCAGGGTGCCAAAATCTCTCCAAAATGAGGTTCGGGACGACAAACAAAGGCTTGGCATGGACTTTATATCCAGGCACCCAGGTAAACATCAGACACACCCACTGCAGCATTATTCCACCAATCACAGTATCCAGGTAAACATTATACACACCCATTGCAGCCACCCACCCCATATTAGGTAAAATGCCCAGAAACTTCTAACCATATAAGGGAAAAGGTCCAGAGACTTCTGACCATGTAAGGAAATCTCCAGAGGGGCAGGTAGTATGAAGTTTCTTCCAATCACAAGTGACCTTTCCCAAAATGGCCAGGTTCCAGTGAAGTAGTAACAGACATGAGTCAGCAGACGGGAGGGGCTAGGGTCTCCTGTGTATGTGACAATTCCATAATCTGTGATGGAGATTGTCTTTCCCCCACTCACAGGTCCAGAGAAGAAGACCCCATCACCTCTCTAGGCAATTGGTTCTATTGCCAAACTGAAAGAGGTTCTTTCTAATGTTCAATCAAAATCTGCTATCCTGTAACTTAAAACCAGTGGACCTGACTTCCGGGTCTCCAATGGCGTCGCGATCGGCGGGACAGTGATAGAGCTCTCACTGTCCTAATATCTCAAGCAGGAGGCTGAAAGAAAATACTCGGCAAAGAACTTCCCAGGTAAAGGGGGGTTCTGAGGGACT
>CAOKZL010003898.1:0-61054 GCA_948472985.1 Iguana delicatissima
TTTCCCAAATAGGGACTCAAAGCAGCTTGCAACAATTTAAAATACATAATTAAAATCTATAAAATACAGAAGTTTAAAGATAAACAATTATAAAGAATTAAAACAATGTTAAAATATATAATGTAAAACTCACCCACCAGCAACACAATATTCAGCACATTCTATCAGAAGTAGCCAAAGCATGTACCTGTGTTGCCAGATTGGACATCTCAAGGAACGAATGCAACTGGCACACAAGCTTTAACAGTGCAAGTGCACTTGTGGCAACCGCTGAAACCAGGAGCACCCCTGAGCAGCAAACCTACATCTTCAGGGGGAGCATAACCCCAGCTGACACAGGCTGGATCTCTATTCCCTGAGATGCCTTTCAATTGATCAAGAGCATCTCCATCTTGTCTTGATTAAATTTCAGTTTGCCCTCATCCATTCCATTACTGATAATAGGCACTGGTTTAGGACCAAAACAGCTTCCTTTACTTGTGATGGAAAGGAGTAATAAAGTTGGATGCCATCCTCACATTGATGGCACAGAACCCCAAAACTCCAAAATCCTCTCCCAGCAGTTTCAAGTAAATGTCAAATAGCATGGGGGACAGAACTGAGCTCTGAGAGGCCACACAGACCAAGGAGTCAAACAGCAGTCCCCCCATCACTATCTTCTGGGTTCATCCCTCCAGGAAGGAATGAAGCCACTGTAAAACAGTGCCCTCAAGTCCTATCCCTGCAAAACAACCCAGAAGGACCCTGTGATGGATGGTGTTGAAAGCCTCAGAGAGGTCCAGCAGAACCAACAGGAACACACTCCCCCATCTAGTTCCCAGGTCATCCAGCAAGGTGACCAAAGCAGTCTTTGTCTCATAGCCAGGCCTGAAACCAGGCTGAAATGAATCTAGATAATCTGTTTCATCCAGAAACCCCTGGAGCCAGGAGGCCACCACACGCTCCAGAACCTTGCCTCAAAATGGATTGTTAGTGACTGGCTAATAATTATCCAAAATGATGGGATCCAGGGATGGCTTTTTTAGTAATGGTTTTATAACAACCTCCTTGAGGCAAGCTGGAACTCAACTGTGTTATAAGAAAATGTTAGCTACTCCTTCTACCCACTCAGCCAGTCCCCCTCCAGCTTTTTTAATAATACAGGAAGGGAAAGGATCTAGAGCACATGTGGTGGCTCTCATATCTCTAAGAATCCTGTCCACATCCTCAGGTTGCACAAATTGAAAAACATCCATTCTTCTTCGTGGTCTCTGTGCCTCATACATTAGGAGCTTTCGCGCCTGCACGGTAGTGTTCGGAAGATTCTAGAGCTCGTTAGCTTTGGCGGGAACCCCTCCCCCACGTCGGTACTGCGCATGCTCCTCCCGCCGACTAACGGTCTCTCCTCAGTTCTTTCTTGTCCGCCTCAGCGTACAGAAGGTTCTGCTTGTTGGCTTGCTTTTCGATTCTGCTTTTTTGGTGTTTTCGACTTCGGATTTGGCTTTTGACTACCCCTCATGGATTTCGGACTTGGCTTTGGTACTTTCTCGATCGGTTTTGACCTTTTTCTGGCTTTGACTACGTTTTCGGATCTCGGACTGTGTTTGGCGTTCTTGGACTTTGCTTTTCTTGCCTTGCCCCCGGTTTATGTCAGCTCTCTTCAAACGCTGCGCCTCCTGTGGAAGGAAGGTCGCTCTCTCTGACCAACACTCTAAGTGCCTGATTTGTTTGGGTGAGGGGCACAACGTTCAGGCCTGCCCCATTTGCAGAGAGTTCACACACCAGACTCTCCGCAACAGGTCGGCAAGGCTTAAATCCCCCTGTTGGGAGGAGTCTCTTCGTGCTCGAAGACCCGAGACGATGGCCGAGAAACGCCCATCCTCTTCTTCTTCGGCAACAGTGGCGGCTGCCATGCCCTCGACCTCGTTGGTATCGGTATTGGTACCGGGCTCGGTACCGATAATGAAGTTGCCGAGGATACCAAAGATCTCGGCAACTTGGGCACGTGAGGAACCTGCGGGCTCACAGGCTTCAACCTCCTCCTCCAGGCCGCTGACCGCGGCTCAGGAAGAAGCACCCAGCTACTGAAGGCCTGGGGGAGAAAGGTGAAAAGAAGAAGAGGAAGGAGAAACGGCGCTCTCCACCGACGGTGGTGTGACCCCCGACTCCGCCACCCACCCAGCCCGCCGAGGACCCTCTGCTGATGGAGCTCCCCGTGGAAGAGGAGCCTCTGGAAGAGGACGTAATCCTCGAGGTGTCGGACGAGGAGCAGGTCGTGCAGGCCTCGCCTCCTCAACCACCTGAGCTGATCGCAGAGGTCACTCCGCCGAGTCGCCGTCCACCGCCGAGAGGAGGCTGTGGTCAGACAGCGCCCAGCCTCTCGACGCGACGAGTCCCGCTTGCCGGAGCAGCGGGCCAGGCCTCCATCCCCGCGATATCAGGAGATGCGCCTGGAGAGGCATCGCTCAGGAGAGAGAGCGTATTCTCCTGCCTACCTTGGAAGGTACGCCCAGGAGCAGGTGTGGCACGAGCCGGCCGGCTCTTACTATTCGTATTCGCCGTCCTACAGGGACCGGTACCACCCTGACCCTCGGTACTGGTCTCCTCGTCACCGGTCTCGTTCGCCACCGCGGGAGGCTCACTATCCCCGCTATGAGAGGTCACCCCTGCATCGCTCGCCAAGTCGCCGTCGGTCCCCAGAGCCCTCACCCCGCTACAGGGCTGTTTCTCCACCGCCGCGGATGACGGCTACAGCTACCCGACCGACGCCACAGCCCACCGTGGCCCAGTCGACGGTAGTGGCGACTTCCACCACGCAGACGGCACACTGTCCTAGGCCCACGGTCGTACCCCTGCAGGTGACTCTGATACCGGTCACGACATCGGCCGTATCGGTACCGACGCAGCCTGCAGCTCAGGCTGTTACCCTGGCAACTCCGGCTCCTGGGCCGGCCGAGGAGAAGGAGGCAGAGAGGTCGCCATCACCATCTGGCGGCTCCTACGACTCGGAGTCTGATTCTGCTGAGTCCACCCCTTCTTCTCATGAGTCCCCACCGCTGGGGTTCGAAGAGCCAGCTCCGGAGTCTGCGCCGGAGGACGTCCGCCAGTCTTCGGCAATCCTCCTCTGGATGGCCACAGCCCTTGGCCTGAGGGTGACCAAACCTGCTCCCCAAGCCCAGGACCCTGTCTTCCAGTACTTGGAAGCCCGCCCACCGTCGACCGCACCGCTGCCGTTCCTGCCTACCCTGGTGGATGCGATGAAGCAGCTGTGGGCGAAGCCGGCGTCAGCACAGCCTATCCCTCATAGGCTGGAACATCTGTACAGGACACAGAAAGAGAACGCGGAGTTCCTCTTTCAACACCCTGTACCTAACTCCATAGTGGTCGAATCGGCACAGACGAAGGGAGGCAATCGAGCTCATAACACCCCTCCGGACCGTGAAGGATGGAAGCTCGATACCTTCGGCCGAAGGTTCTACTCGGCATCGTCCCTGGTGGTCAGGACGGTGAACACGATGGCATGCCTCGCGGCATACCATCGGAACCTGTTTGACCGACTCGCCCCGCTCCTCGCTGACTTGCCAGAGGAGTCACGCGCCTCAGCCACACAAATCTTCGGTGAGGCCGTTGTGGTGGCTACACAGCAGCTCGCCACCTCGAGGCACGCCGCGAAGGCTACCTCGAGGGTGATGGTCGGTGCCGTAGCCCTCCGACGCCACGCGTGGCTCCGGTCCTGTGGGCTCCAGGAGGACAGCCGTCGGCGCATTGAAGACCTGCCGTTCGACGGCGAAGGGCTTTTCCATTCCTTCACTGACGAGGCTATGGATCACCTCGTCAAGGCCCGGCTGACAGCGAAGAAGATGGGCATAAACCAGCCTGCCCAGACTCGCCGCTCTTTCCAGCCGAGGCCTATGTGGAGAAGGTCCTCCTCTTCATCGGCGTACCAGCCGCGGTCGACCGCGTCGAGGCCGTCCACCTCTTCGGCTTCCAGGAGGCTTCCCAGACGACGCCCATCTTCGTCGTCCAAGAAGTCGTCCTCGGGAACGAAGTCCCGGTTTTGACGGCCTTCGCAGGACTCCACCCGTGCCATCCTTTGCCCTTCCGGTAGAGCTGTTCCACCACCCGAGCCTGGCCAGGCACCTCGACTGCTGGCGGGAGATCACTGCGGACTCCTGGGTACTTACCATCGTCCGCCTGGGGTACGCCATCAAGTTCCAGGCTATTCCGCCACGGGGTGTCTACTATTCCACCCCTGCCAGCTCGGCTCTACTGGAAGAGGTCCAGTCCCTCCTCGAGAAGGGAGCGATCGAGAGGCTCCCGCTTTCAGCCAAGACCACCGGCTTCTACTCGAGGTATTTCACGGTACCGAAGGCGGACGGATCCCTGCGGCCCATCCTAGACCTCCGAGGGGTGAACGAATACATCCGCCCCAAGAGGTTCAAGATGGTCACGCTGCCGTCGATCCTCCCCTTTCTTCGCCGAGGGGACTGGTTTGCATCCATAGACCTCAAAGACGCCTATTTCCACATCTCGATCCGTCCGCAACACAGGAGATACCTTCAGTTCGCAATCGACGGCACCAGCTACCAGTACCGGGTGCTGCCGTTCGGGCTTTCCACCGCACCGAGGGTGTTCACCAAGTGCATGGCTCCGGTCGTGTCCTTCCTGCGGACGAAAGGCGTCTCCGTCTACCCTTACCTGGACGATTGGCTATTGGTGGCGTCCTGCAGACAGAAACTGTACAGGGACATTCATCGGACTGTGTCCCTTCTCACTCGGCTCGGACTCAGGGTCAACCCCAAGAAGTCCCATCTCGAGCCCGCCCGGGTTCTCAACTTCATCGGGGTGACCCTCGACTTGGTATCGGCGAGGGCCTTCCTCCCAGACGAGAGGGCGCGGATGCTTCGTCGGGCGGCGTCCGCTGCCTTCGAGGCCTCGACGCTGTCAGCGAGGAGGATCCAACAGCTCCTCGGCTACATGACCTCGACCACCGCCGTAACCTACCTCTCCAGGTTACGCGCCCGGCCGCTCCAGCACTGGTTCGTCAGGGCCTTCGATCCACTCAGGGACGACCAGCGCTGCCGATACCGCCTGCCACAACAGGTACGTCGATCGCTCCTGTGGTGGCTGTCGTACCGGAACTTGCTGTCAGGCATGCCGTTCTGCGAACCCAGGCCGTCGGTCACGATAACGACGGATGCCTCGCTCTTTGGCTGGGGAGCGCACACCGGGGATCTCCGGGTCCGAGGCCGGTGGATGGACGACGAGTTGTTTCTCCACATCAACTCTCTCGAACTGTTGGCGATCCACAAGGCCTTGAGAGCGTTCCGACACCTGGTCACGGGCCGCACTGTGCTGATCCTCACTGACAACACGACGGCGGTCTGCTACGTGAACAGGCAAGGGGGGATGCACTCCACCACGCTGCTGGGCATCGCACTCGAACTTTGGAACTGGTGCGTCCCGCTCCGGATACACCCTGTGGCGGTTCACCTGGCGGGGCAGGAGAACACCACGGCGGACGCCCTCAGCAGGGACACCACCTCCCATCACGAGTGGTCCCTGTCCGACGAGGCCTTCCGGATGCTTCGGGACCGATGGGGCGAGCCGACCATCGACCTCTTCGCGACCAGCCAGAACGCGAAGTGCCGCCTGTTCTGTTCGAGGGCCGGTCATGATCGCCGCTCCATCGGCGACACCTTCCAGTTCCCGTGGGACGAAGGGCTGATCTACACCTTTCCTCCGTTCCCGCTCCTGGGCCGCGTGATCACGAAGATCATCGCGGACCAGGCGGATGCGATCCTGGTGGCGCCGTACTGGCCGAGGCAACACTGGTTCGGACCCCTGATCGAGGCTGCCCGGGGCAGGACTCTCAGGTTTCCAACGGTACCGGACCTGCTGTCCCACTCTGACGGACTGGTGTTGCACCCGGACCTGCCGGTGTTGGCCCTCCATGCCTGGAGGATATCGCCATAGACGATCCAGCCATCGGGAACGTCTTGACCGCGGCCAGGAAGGAGTCCACGCGAAGGAACTACCACTACAAGTGGCAGCGCTTCGTGGCCTTCGCCGAGGAACGTCGAGAGCCGGTATCGCCTGTCACCCTGCGTACCGTGCTCCACTTCCTTCTCCATCTCTGGCAGCAGGGCCTGGCCTTCCCGTCGCTCAAGGTCTACCTCGCCGCGATCGTGGCATACCAGCCGCCACGATCCCCGTCGACCGCTCTCTTCAAGGACGGTATCGTCAAACAGTTCCTGAAGGGCCTGCAGCACCTTTACCCGCCGGTATCGCCGCCGCTACCGCCGTGGTCGCTGTCATTGGTGCTGTCCCAGCTGACGAGGCCACCCTTCGAGCCCATGGCCACGACAGACGACAGGCTGCTTCATCGATGAAGACCGCGTTCCTAGTGGCCGTCACCTCTGCCAGGTGGGCGGGAGAGTTGACGGCGCTATGGTGCGATGAACCATACTTAGTCTTTCACCACGACAAGGTGGTCCTCCGGCCTGACATTTCCTTCCTGCCGAAGGTGGTGTCCAACTTCCACCTCAGCCAGGACATCATCCTGCCGGCCTTCTGCCCGGACCCGGCGACACCTCTGGAGCGTTCCCTCCACTCCCTTGATGTGCGTCGGGCGCTGGCCTTCTATAAGGACAGAACTGCAGCCTACAGACAGACACCCCACCTGTTTGTCTGTTATGGCAGGCGTCGGAGAGGCCACAAAGTATCCACCCAGCGTTTCTCTAAGTGGGTGATACAGACTGTTCAACTGGCGTATGAGCTTGCCAGGAAGCCTCCGCCAGACCTGCTTCGGGCCCACTCTACCAGGGCCGTGGCAACATCTGCTGCCCTCCTGCGAGGTGTCAACCTGTCGGAACTCTGCCGTGTGGCGACCTGGTCCCAGCCGTCGACCTTTGTGCGCCACTACAGGCTCGACTGCCGTTCCAGGAGAGATGCCCGGTTTGGTCGTGCTGTGCTGTCTTCTGTGCTCTAGGATCTGGGACCTGACCCACCATCCTACTGGTAAGCTACACAGTCTCCTAATGTATGAGGCACAGAGACCACGAAGAAGAAGAACAGGTTGCTTACCTGTAACTGTGGTTCTTCGAGTGGTCATCTGTGCCCTCATGCATCCCCGCCCTGCCTTCCCCTCTTTTTCAGGTCCCATCTGCTTCGGCGGACCAGAACTGAGGAGAGACCGTTAGTCGGCGGGAGGAGCATGCGTAGTACCGACGTGGGGGAGGGGTTCCCGCCAAAGCTAACGAGCTCTAGAATCTTCCGAACACTACCGCACAGGCGCGAAAGCTCCTAATGTATGAGGGCACAGATGACCACTCGAAGAACCACAGTTACAGGTAAGCAACCTGTTCTTATCATTAGACACGCAGGGGCCAGAATTACCTCCACTGGATCTGTATCGATCATAGCATCCAAGTCAGAGCATATCCAAGCAACTTTTTAAATTATTTATTTATTTATTTATTTAAAGCAAATATGCAAGCAAACAAAATAAGCAAAAGGAAAATCAAATCTAAAACAAATAACCAAACTACTACAATGAAATAACAACCTAACCTAAATACACAATCTAACAACAAACATAGCAACAAAAAACTTAAATAAACAACAGGTATTTTAAAAACTAGGTTCCCACCCTGTTGCATGCAGCAAGTAATAATATGTTAACAATCCTACTCAAAACTACTCTAAAATATTATGTCATTTAAGATAAGCTGTTAATGTAAAGTTACCAAAAATATTAATTAATTTATTGATAATTAAAGTCTAAGTCTATTTCTATACTACACTGTTATAGTGCTATTATTCCACTTTCAACATCCAGTGGAATTCTGAGGTTTGTAGTTTACTGAGCCCAAAGAACTCTCTAGTTGAGAATTCTAAATGCTCCTCCCCTAAACTGCAAACCCCGGGATTCCATAGGAGATTGAAAGTGGAATAATAGCACTATAACAATATAATGCAGAAATGCCCTAATTATCATTTCTATCATAACTACTATTAAATTGTAGTTGTACCTTAAAATATTCTAATGATGTAACATAAATTAATAACCTATTCAGCACTTTAACTATCAGCATCACATTTATTAATACTGCTTTAATACCATTAAACAGCTTATAAAGTCCTCAGTTATCCAGTCAATCTGGGGGTTGTGCCGCCTAAGTCAGCTCACTCCCAATACAACTGAGTGGGAAGGTTTCTGGGCCAAAATGAATAGGGTTTCCACATGCCCCTTGACCTTAATGAACACTGGGAGTGTGCAATATTGGATGGGCCCCCCATCATCGGGTTCTCATCCATCTGCACTATCTGATTGGGAGTTGGCAGCTTTTCTGCATTCAGCTCCAGTCTTTTGGCCACTGCAGGTTGTGCAAGGCATCTACTGCAGCCTGAATCCAGCATGCCTACTATGTCCATGCTGCCTGCCCCCTCCTGGCCTCTCAACCACCCTCAGACAAAAAGATAAGAGATCAACTCACCACTATCTCAGGGTGCCCTTTGCTCACAGCTTGCCTTTCAGCACCATTTAGGACAGGTTCTCATTTCCCAACACCTCTGTTTCACTCTGGGGCTCATCCAACAGGTTGTCTTCCAATGAAACATCCATTGCTGGCTGCCCACAGAGGAGGTGCTCCCTCACACTGGCATTGGCAGTTTCTTAGATCCCTTCCTTTTTTTACGTCTAGTTGCTGGTTCAGTCAGCAGGTGTTTCCATGGATCTCTCTCTCGGCAGTTAGCAATGTGATGCCCCTGTCTTCCACACTGCAGGCAGAGACCAAACTGCAGCCACTTCTCCTTCTTTCCTGCTGCCAGTTTGACAGGGCCCTGATTGGCCTTCTTTGCACCACTACCCCATCCTGCTAGCTTGGTTGCCTGTGATTGTCTCTACTTGGCAAACTTGACAGTCACATTTCCTCCACCTCTCCAGCCAGCTGCACCCATCCCAGCAGGGTATCAGGGTTTTCCTGCTATAGGGATCACTCCAGTATGTTAGGATTCAGGCTATCATGGAAATACTGTATCTTGGTCATCTCTGATGAGTTGGGGATGTACCCTTCAGCTTCTGTAACTCCACTGCATATACTGCCATCAACTTGCTGCCCTGCCTCAATTGTTGGGTACTGATGTATGCTTTCTTCTTCCAGAATGGGTCTTCAAAGGGGCCACACAAGCTGGTCATGAACACATTGAGGTTACCTAACTCCAGGGCCCCCATGTTGTACAAGTTGACCAGTGCTTCACTGCCTCCCCTTCCAGCTGCACTGATATATAGCTCACATGGCAGCCTCTATCCAGAAGGTGTGCTCTCATTCGTGCATAAAGCCCTTGACTTCGGTCAAAAAGAACAGCAACTTATTTGTGTTCCTATCAAAGGCAGCTTTCAAGTGTCAGTCATTAAAAGGAGTGGCTCTAATGGGGCTGGTCCCACAGGACCAAGGGGGGTCACCATTCTCTGTGCTGTACCTCTAGCACTGGTGCCTGCTCTGAGTACCAATTCAACTTCCTCCCTTTCTTCATAGCCTTTGTCAGAGTCTTCTGCTTCTTCTGAGTGACTGCCTTCCTGCTTCTTGGTGACCTGCAGTCAATTTAAAATCACTTGCAGCCTTTGATTTCATGGTTTTCTTCACAAACACTTTGCAACTCTGCTTCCCCTCTATGTTATGTACCATACACATGGTATATATCTGCAATATCTTCATTTTTTTCAGTAAAGTTGAACTTGTTGGATTCTTTTTTCAACTTCTTTGCTTTTTTCTTGATTTCATTCAAAGTTTCCTCTTGTTATCGTCTTTTCTTTTTCAAACCCATCTTTTGTTGAATAAAAGAAACACTCTCAGTGCTGATTTACTTGCATCACAGACTATTCTTATTTCAGTCCCTTTTTAAAATTTTTCTTCAAAATAGTTTTTCAAAGTCTCTCTTGCTTTCTTCAAAACCTGATCATTTTAAAGCAACTCTTCATTTAATCTTCAGTTTTATAGGGTCTTCTTGCTCTAAATGATAATAGTATTGGTAATAGTAAGCATCATTGGTATCACCTCTATTTCCTTAATCATACTTGTTAAAGATTTGGAAAAGGACTTAACACCTTTCAGAATAAATGGTACGTTCTTTAGCTTTGCCATATAATACTCCCCAGGTATCCATGAATTCCAAATTGCCTAATAAATTTTAAAAAAGCTTTGGGAATTCACCTTGATGTATTTTTTCTTCTTCTTTGTCAACAGTCTATCAATTCTAAAATCTATATCTCCATTAAAATCTCCTATAAAGAGAAATTTATCAACTGAAAAATCCAATAATCTTTGAAGGAATTTTCTACAAAAAAACCTTCCTGTTTGTCAATCAATGCATAAAGGACAATCACCTGCACCTTATGTCCATGAAGTTGTATCTGTACTCCAACTACCTATCTGAATCTACAAAAACCTTTTCAAGGGCTAAGTTTTCCTTAGATAAAAAAAAAGAAAGGAGTTGTCATTTATGCTATCTAAGATTCAAAATCTTTCCCTATTTTACAATTCAGTAACTATTTAGGATCTTGTTTTCTGATATGAGTGTCTTGTACGCAAATTAAATCCATTTTTATGATGCTTTGTTACAGGTAAAGAAGATATGTTCACAACATGTGAAAAATCTTACATTGTTTTGCAGCCAAATGTATTCCCTTGACATTCCAAGATAAAAATTTAATTGCCATTTCCAAATTTCTTCCTCTAAGTCCAAATCAATTTTTGTCTGTGCCTTATCACTTTTCCCACTTTCTCACCAGAATTCACTTCTTTTGTGGGCTGATCTGGTGTTCCTCTTCTGTTTAGATCTTTCTCAACCTTTGCTAAAAAATGTCTTGACTTAGGGACTGTATTACTGCAGTCTAGGCCTACCCGGAGATAGCACCTGATATCATTTTTGATATCAAACAATTCAGCTTTCCCCTGCGACCCTGCTCCACATGTTTGAGAGGCCACCGGACAAGCACGCAAACAGGCATGGCCAATAATTGCTGGACCTTCCATTCCCCACTCAGGCAGGCCAGACATAGCCAGTTCGTCGCTTCAGAGACCTCTCCAGCAAACACCTCATTACATATGCGCAATACTAACAAAGGCTTCCTGCCCTGAGCAGGCTACTGGACAAAGGTTGTGCTGTCCACTGGTAAGCACTGCGTATTTGCATACTGGCCTCACTGTCGTTAGTTCGGCTCTGATTCCATCATGCAAAGCTGTGACCTTTTCGAGACATTTTCTCCTACCCAAAACTCATTGTTCTCCCCGAGTAAGGCATGGCCTGCAGTCCCAATTCACCCTATAAAAACCCCTGATTCCGAGACCTTCCTCGGATTTCTCCTGAGTTTTATCCTGTCTTGCTGCTGCTTTGCTTGGTGAGCTCCTCTCAGCTAATCAAGCTAAGCTTCTTCTCTGCACTCCTGGCTTCTCTCCCGAGGTCTAGGGCGACAAGACAGGTGTCATATCACCCACTTTTCCCTGAAAGTCTCTATCCTTAATTCAACCTCTAATCTCTTAGTTAGCTGTGTGGCAGTGGTGTCTTTAATATTTGTTTGTATTCAATAAAACATTATTTTGATTACTTTAAACCCGTCTGACTGCTTGACTGACCTGACCCCGTAGATGCTGGGTTGCAAGATCCCGCTAAGTTACTCTGCCTCTCACTAGCTTAAGTGAGTGCTCCAGCTAATTTTCCCCAAAATTGTGTTTTATAGTTTGGTTATTTAGGTGTCCCTTCGAGGACCCCCAGTAAACAGGGTAACAACTGCATTTAAGATATATCTTCTTTGTCTTTAGTGAAGCATCGGGCCTTCAGTATTCCCTCACCTGAAGGGAATACCACATTGCTTTAGTTTGAAGGTCAGGAAGGTATAATTTCTTTGTTGTCTCAAGAGGGAAGCTGGCAGATCTCTAAATAATTTCACTTCTCTCCCTTCCACTCAAAGTTTTGTTGAAAAATGCCAATGCAGGACCTGATCTCTCACACTTCTTTTAACATAAACAATCACATCTCTTGGCAAAATCCTTTGACTAGCTATTTTTGAATTGATCCTATAAATTTGGTCAACTTATGCAGAAGTTTCACAGTCTTGCATCTGGGAAAAAAATCTGCCAGGGCTTCATAGGCTGAATTTGAATATTGTCATTTTCCTTTTCCTTTATTCCTCTTATTCCCAGGATTTTTTCTCTTTCTCATCTTTGTTATAACATCATGGCATCCAAGTTCTTTTCTTGTTCTGCAGTCAACTTCACATTAGATTCCTCCAAACATTGTGTCTTCATCTCAGTGACATCTAATCTGTCCTTCATCAGCTTCATCTTGATGGTAATTTGGGCCAGAGAAACTTTAATTTCCTTCAGATCAAGTTTTATTTATGCTCTTAATTGATGCATCTCTTCCTTTAATTCATCCCACATCTGCCTTATCTCTTCCATCAGCACCTGATTGGAATCCATTTCCTTTACTTGATCCATTGAACCTATTCTCTGTGCCTGTGCTTCTTTTTGTTCTGCAGCCAAAGCTGCTTTTGCCATTTTCACAGTTCCTCTCTCCCTTGACATCAGTCTAATTCACAGCCTCTTTAACAGTAAGGTTCAAAGGTTCAAAGGCAATCCAGTCAGGTTCACTTTGTTACCCTAAAAGGTGGGGAACTGGAGGTACACCCACAATGCCAGTGTCTCCTTAGAATTTGGGGAATTATAGCTCAAAGGAGACCTTTGAGAGAAGGGTAACAGCAGAATTTTTTCACCTGTATATACCAGTACTAAGTGTAGAGAGGACTCCAGTAAAAAGTTAAGCAGAGTATTTTATTTGGAATCAACAAACACACAAGAAGTTCAACACTCTCAAGAACCATACAAGGCTATTGGAAAATGAGGCAAGAAAGGTTGGACAGAGAGAGAGTGGGTGGAAAGGGTGATACTTACCAGTTCTGAAGCAGAGGGTCAAAGCAGAGTGTCTCAGGCAGTGCTTGAGGGTAACACAGAAGAATAGGAGTCTGGGATATCTCATGCAGCGTAATACACTCAACGTACTACAATTTGCTGGGGTCCAAAGTTGTCATTTTTATACCATATTTCCTACCCTGAAGGGTGCATGGAAAAGCAGTAATTGCTTTCTCACGGGACTGACAAAGCCCTCTGGAATGAGCTGATTGTCTTAACTCTAGGTGATGAGAGTCATGACAATCTTTTAAGATTTGTTTGGGCAGGGGGTCTAGGAAAGCTTTCCAGAGGGCAACATCACAGGATGAACTCTGATTGCTCCACCTAGGCAGCTCTGCTTCCATTGTTCTTGGGAGTGCTTGTAGCCTGTAGTCTTGAAAGGATCATCACAAACCCATTAGCATTGTGTTTTCTCACTTAATCTTCTCTGAACTTATGACCAGACCATGTCTGAGGTCATTCTGACCTGGCAACATGCTTCCAGACAGCACACTTTCAAACATGTTTTTCAGCCATAAATATGCTCAATTATGAAAATAGCACATGCCACAGAGTAGCAGTATATGGTGTGGTAACAATTTCTTGTTGTTTTCTCCAGCAATGTGACCTTGGATCTTACAAGATTTCCCTTGGTAGGTAGATTAAGCTATTTAACTTGCAATTGTAATAAATAAATAAATAAATTTTCATCAATTCATCAGTTCCTCACTGCCACTGCTGCCAGAATCCATCTGGGCTATTTCCACTTTGCTTGGAAAGTTAGCACAATAAAAACTCACTTTTAAGTAGCATGGAATGAAGTTGTCATAGTTATTTGAATTAATTTCTTAAAGGGTATTTTAAGTTACTAGATCTTCATTTGATTAAAAAGCTAGCTTCATGAAGATAGGCTACCATTAAACAGTGGCTTCAAGATGATGGTGCAGCCTGGTCATTTCAATCCATCCAGCCCTCACACTGGTGCTGCTTGTGATTTTTGGACTGGGCAAATTTAGATCAGTACTGAATGAATGTAGCAAGTCCTAGTGATCTGGACTGGCTTCTACCACCTACAGACATGGTCCCCAGGGAGCTCTCCCTAAGGTGCTCTGTCACCCTTTGCCATTAGTGACTGGAAATAACTTGCCTTTGTTTTTGAGAAATCTTGAAGAATGGGTGAGGTGCCAGAGTTCTGGAGATGAGCAAATATTGTCCCTCTTTTCAAGAAGTACAAAAAAGCAATCCAGAAACTACAGGCCAATCAAACTGATCTCAAGATCAGGAAAAAATATTAGAATGGATTATACAGGTGAGCTTCTGCAAGTATTTTGATGACAATGCAGTGATTAGTAAGAGCCCCCATGGGATTATCAAGAACAAACCTTGCCAAACTAACTTTATAAGATCCCAAAATATATTTTGATTAACAAACTGCCTAAACATGGAATAGATGGAAGCACCATCAGAACAACCCATAATTGCCTGGAAAACTGTGGTCAAAGAGTTGTTAACAGTGGTTGTGCTTTAAATTGGAAGAGGGTCTCACATGAGTGTCTCAGGGTTCTGTCCTGGGGCCAATGCTCTTCAATATTGTTATCAATGATTTAGATGAAGGGGTGGAGGGAATCCTTATCAAAACTGCAGAGGGTACAAAACTCGGAGGGATTGCTAACACATTGGAAATAGAAAGAGAATTCAAAAGGATCTTGATAAACTGGAAAACTGGGCTGATTTTTTTTTTAAAAAAAAATGAAATTCAACAGTGAGAAATGCAAAATCCTAAATTTAGGCCACAAAAAACAAATGAACAGCTATAGGATAAGGGATACATGGCTCAGCAGTGCTGCAAGTGAAAAGGAGCTTGAAATTACTGTTGATACAAGTTGGACTTGAGCCAGCAGTGTGATACTGCAGTGAAAGAAGGCAAATGCTATCTTAATCTGCATTAATACAAACATAATTTCCAAGTCAAGGAAAGTAATAGTTCCTCTACATTTTGTGCTGGTCAGGCCTCATCTGCAGTAGTGTGTAACAGTTCTGGGTCCCTTGTTCTAAGAAGGATATAGACAAGTTGGAACAAGTTCAGAGAAGGGCAAAAATGATGACAAGAGGTATGGAGAAGAAAATAGGAGAGATTGAAGGAGGTGGGCATATTTGATTTGATGAAGAAAAAACTGAGGGGTGACATGATCACACTCTTTAAATACATCAGGGCTGCCACTGGCTTATTCTCTACTGCTTCAGAGAGTAGAACTAGGTCTACTGATTTAAAGCTACAGGGGGGTAGATCTTGATTGAACATTAGAAGGAACTTGAGATCTCCTTCTCTGAATGTCTTCAAAAAGAGGCTAGACAGCTACCTGCTGGGGATGCTCTATCTGGAGATCTTGCATTGAGTAGGGGGCTGGACTGGGTGGCCCATAAGACCCCTTCCAACTCTATGATTCTATCACCTAGTGCCTTACTGGCTTTGGCTCTTCTCCTTCTTAAACCCACTGTACCATCAGAGCAAACCAACTGGTGGCATCAAGAGGAGCACACATGGCAGACACTAAGGAAGCAATTAAAAGCATGAAGTGATTGAAGGAAAAGAGCACACATGGTTTCAGGAGTCGGTAAAGATACTGTGTATGTAATTATGGATTGTGTAATTCCTTACACAAACATGATGAATTAGCTCCTGGGCAATCAACATGTTAGGTCAATATGTGATTAGTTCCAAAAGAACCACATATAATTGTTTTCTAGTGGACAAAGGCAGTTTAAAAGGCCTATGAACTTTCCATTGCAGGGATTATACATGCATGATAGTTCTGTGGAGAAAGGTGAAACAGTATTTTTTTTAATTTTATTAAAACATTAAAACATAAAACAAGGAACAATACCTATATATCTATATCAGTTGGTTTTCATAAAGATAGGAAGATCTCTAATAGAGCTTTAAATATAAACAATAAAACATAATACTCTTATAGTATATCATGCTATACTTTTAATATATACATAGTATATATACTATTTATCTTAGCCTTCTTAGGTCCGCCTACCCACTTCTTGCTTCTTCATTCCAATTCCATTCATTCTTCTTCCTCACTAACTTCCTGACTAGTTGGCCTTGTATAATACATAGGATATATACCAAAGGATCTGTTCTCTTATTTATTTACATCAGGACTCTACTGATATGATCCCTTATATAACATTCAACTTTATACAAAATGCTAATATCTTTATTTTTATCTATCTCTAATATACTTAAGATATACATTAAGGTGTGCTTCCTTTCTTTTTTCTTTCATCGTATCTTTCCTCAATCCAAAAGCTCGCTACCATTGAATCTCCCCATTTGTTTTCAAAAAATTGGATAAGAGGGTCCCATTTTTTAATAAATTTCTCAAGAGAGCTTCCTTTTATTAATGTTGTCATCTTATCCATGATTGCCATGTCGTACAAACTTAATTCCCAGTTTTCTGTATCTGGTATCTCTGGATTTTTCCAATTTTTAGCAAAATTGATCCTTGCCGCGGCAGTCATATAGAATAAAATTTAATCATATTTTTTTTCCAATTCATTTTCTGGCATTCCCAACAGATATATTTGTGGTAACATACTAAATTGTAGTCCTAGAATTTTTTCTGTCTTCATATGTATTTGTTTCCAATATTTTCTAGCTTTTGGGCATGTCCGCCACATGTGATAAAACGTACCCTTTTCATTTTTACACTTCCAACATTTGTCAGAACATTTGTATATCTTTGCCAATCTCTCTGGGGGAAGGTACCACCATAGATGCATTTTATAAACATTTTCTTTTAGATTCTGACATGCTAAAGGTGAAACAGTATTAAAGCTAACTGTTCTAAAGATTCATGTTTACTTATTTTTATATTACCCAACTGGCAAAAGATACTGGGAAGTTTACACTCCTAAAAATTTACAAGAGTGAATAAAACAAGAAGCCAAAAATTAAGATGATCAATTCCACTAATAATATGTTTAAAATATTAACATGTTTAAAAGCTAGCAATAAAACTGATAACCAGCAAACTGAAGGCTAATTATGATTTCTGTGTAGGAAAAATGTCTTCCCACAATAACAATAGCTACTTTCAGAGAGAAAAGACTTGTAGTTGACATAAACCTGTGAATAAACAGGCTGGAAAAACAACTGGCAACTTTCTTGGGGGTGATAAGAACGTTGTTTTTGGAAAGCACTAAGAAAGTACTGTGTGAAAGGGAAGCCCACCATATTTTTAGAACAACTCAAAACTGCGTAAACTTAAATTCTCTGTCCAGATGATTCCCAGTCTTTTTAAAACAGGGGTGAGCAGAGGAGAGTCTTCTGGGGCCTCATACAGCCATTGTGGGCAGTTTCGGAGGCCATTGACTCCCCAAACTCCCTAGACAATCCTGTCTTGGCCAAAAAAAAGGGGGGGCAATTTACCTTTTAAATAGATTACAGAACTCCCCACCTGCACTGTTCAACATAAAACAAAAACAAAAGCAGGTTTTACACCACTTTTTTGTAGTTCTAATAGTCCCATGAGGCTCCTGGAAGCTCTCAGGGACAGGAAATTGATAATAATACCTGCTGCAGTTGCCAGTCCCTGGTTTAAGAGAGGAAATAAAGCGCTTAGAAATTTAGCCGTGTGCCAAAGAGCATGGAAGATGCAAGGCTGCAATTGTGTTCATCTATAGAAAGACAGACCCCCAAACACAGAAAAAGTCTACTCAGGAAACGCTGCCTCATATGGCTCAAGGCAAATCTGCTGCCATTGCTTCTCTGCCACTCAAACTCCAATCACCGTGAGGGGAAAAGGAGGCATTTGGGAGTTGTGCCAGAAATGTTTTTGGCAAGGCATGGGTCCAAAGCTTTTAAATTCTCCTTAAAATGCCCACTGGAATGGTGGAGGATGGTGTCCATGGAAGGGAGCAATTCAAAATGAGAGGCACCAAGAAAAGCAAACTTGTCAGACACTGAAGAAGCAACTGAAAGCATAGAACAATTCAGCAGAGCTGTTTCAAGCAGTCAAGGATCTGTTATGACCTGGCTCTAAGGACAATGTAAGCCACTCAAACAGCCCATTGCAAAGAATTTGCCCATCATTTCACAGATTAAATCACTCAGATTCACCCTGACTTAGATGTCAGAGTTGATACTGTTTCAGTGGATGTAACTTTGGCTCCTACTTGTCCAGCACTGATGGATGCTTTTCAAATTGTGCAGCCTAGACATGTGGGCAAGATCCTTGGAGAAGCAAAAGCCACCACATATGGACTAGGCCACAGGTTCTTAACTTTGTGTCTGTGGATTCCCAGGGGTCCATAATGCCCTCATAAGGGATCTGCAAAAGGCTCAAAGACTGCTCAGCCTGTCTCCTTCCCCGCAGCAAAGTGACAGCATGACAGGAACTAAGGCAAAAGGATACAGGAGAATGGACAGACTGGCTGGCTGGCTGGCTGGCTGGGTCCGTGCATTGCTTGCCATGTGACTGCTCTGCTGCAAGGAGGATTTGGGTTCAGCAGCTGAAGGACAGCCAGCCAGTCAGTGCTTGCCCTTCTTATTTCTCTCTCCCTCCCCTTGTTTCCAGTGGAGAGCAGTCCAGTGTAATATGTGAAACATTCAAACATACTCCACTTTTTTTGCCTTCTTCAGCAGAAGGAGACTGAGATGACCAAAAGAGGGAGGGAGGGAGGGAGAAGGGGGAAAAGCAAAAAAGGGGTTTGAAGCAAGTGATTGCAGCAGGCGCCACCCCCTGGCAAGACACTAGAGGATGGAGTGAGGGATCACCATTGGCAAAATGAGCTGTCACTTGATTCAGATGAAAGCATATGCACTTATGAATGGAAATGAGGAGGTGTTACCCTGTAACTTGGGGGTCCCGGGAGGGAAGCCCAAATAACCAAAACACACACAATAAGATGGGGAAATTAGCTGGAGTACTCTCTTGGCTAGCAAGAGGAAGGGTAACTTTAGCGGGGATCTTTTACCCAACGTATACAGCGCCGGGTCAGTGAGCAGACAGACAGTTCAAATTAACAACAATATTTATTAAACAATTATTAAGAAAAAAACACAGCCTCACTACTGAAATGGAAAAGAGAGTTTTGGGGAATGGGTGATACGCCACCTTTCTTGTTGTCCTGAAGAAAGCCAATTGGAGAGAAGGAAACCTGGCGTGGCGGCCGAGGGGAGCTCTCAGAACAAAGCGGCGGCAAGGCAGGATAGCACTTCGGGGCGGTCCGAACGCAAGTCCGTTGAGCAGTCCAAAGAGCTCTCGGAACTGAGGGGTTTTATTAGGGGAAGGCGTGACCGTAGGCTAGTCTAGTCTTGGGCGAAAACAATGAGTTTTGGGCTGGAGACAATGTCTCCGAAAGGTCAGAATTTACATGATTGAGTTATGGTCCGAATTGACAATAGTATGGCCAGTATGCAAGTGCGGCTAGCTTGGCAGTTAACCACTCAGCTCGCCAGGGTGCCCTCTCCGGGCAGAGGTCTCTGTGTTTTAATACGCATCCGTGATGAAGGTGTTTGTTTCGGGAGGCCCCTAAAGCAGATCTGGCAGTTTCTGGCTTGCCTTGGTGTAAACAAATATGACTCAGCGGATAGTTCGGTGGCCTCACAAACACTTGGCTGGTGGCAGAGCAGGGCCGAATTATGATATCAAAATGATATCTAAAGGTTACCAAAGGCCAGGCCAGTTCACGGTGGTAACAATCCCCCCCAAAAATGGGCAATTTGACACAAATTGATCATTTTCCAATTAAACATTTCAAAATGAATTTAGAGCCGAATATAGGTCTACAGAGTCTGGAGTCGTATCACACCAAGGGATTTTACAACATTTCTAACTAGTAAAACCAGTCCCTAACTAACATCCGAACCCTAGCTACATACACAGAGATGCAAAAAGGTATAATTGCAACAACAAAATGCAATGGTTGGTAAATGCAGGCAATACACTGAACAATTTTGCACAAGAACTTAAACAATGAGCAATGAGAAGTGAAACAAGCGGAGAATGGGGCCAATTCCCAGCAACACTTGGTAATCCAATGAAGAGTGAATGAGGACAAGTTCAAAATAGTCCAAAATATGCTGTCGCTCGGGCTGAACGTTGGCAAGTTAAATGAGCAATTGGTAGTCCATGGCGAATGATGCGGGCATATAAGTGGAGAAAAGCGGGCAAATTCAATGAACAATTGGCAATCCAGTAATGCGGGCAATTCCAGTGTCCAAATGCGCGTAGTACAAACAGAAGTCCGTAATCTTGGGGAGGTGAAGCATAGGCAAAGTCTCTGCACCCCCACCCCCGGAAACAAGAGAGTTTGGAATCTGGAGAATGCAGGCATATAATGTTTCCAGCGGGGCTGGAACTATAGCACGAGTCCGGGAGAAGCAGGAGCGGCGAAAAGTCCAAGTTGTGGTCGAGCTAGCCATGGCGTGCTAGTTCTTTGCAGGAGCGGGTCTGCAAAGCAGCAACAAAACAGTCCAAACAGAGATGCGGGCAGTGGAGTTTGTTGGGGCACGAGCGGCTGGGGTTCCCAACTGCAGCGACTGGAACACGTTGTCATCACGGGCTTGGCTCCTTGACTGGAACCATGGTGTATCTGGACTCACACACACACCCCACGGTCCTCGGGGGCAGCGGACGGATCCGTGGATGACCTTGGTTGTCTGGAACTGTCGACCTATTGCTTTGTAGGAGGAAAGACTGGCACGGGTTATAGCCAATGTAAATATTTAATGCAAATTAGTGGCAGGGAACCTGTCGGGAACTGAGTTCAAATTGCGAATTCCAGGGATGATGGGAGCCTTGGTGGGTTTTAACAAGATGCCAGGCAAAGGTGCTAACATGGAGGAGACGGGTGACTGTCCCAGACCTTGGTCACTTTAAAGTGGAAGATGGTCTGACCACATCTCGGTAGAAGGGGCCTTCATGCAGGGGTATCTTCTGGGGTAGCTTCAGGCCTATAGTGCTTCCTTCAATATTTCACCAATGATATATGAGTAAATTTGGAATGCAGTCCAGGCTTGTGTTGAAGCTCCGGTTGCAATGACAATGATACCCATTGGCTCAGCGTGACTAGATTGGGCTCTGGTCTTAGCTGAACTAGGTTATACTTTGGCCTTCGCCTAGCGGCGAGGGTTCCCAAACCAATTAAAAGACAGAAATCAAAATCAAATCCAGTGCAAGCACAGGCTACGCTTGCTCGTTGCCAGAGCAGACGTTGACGCTACTGGAGATTGTCCAGGGTGGATGGGCCTACGTATGCAAATGTTCTATTAACATATGCAAATTGGAAACAATGCACCGGGGCCCAAGCGTCTTGCCAATTATGTGAGTCTCCGGCCTTTATGGGGCATCGGAGAGTGGTCATACGCTTTTGGAATTTATGGC
Source organism: Iguana delicatissima (assembly GCA_948472985.1). NCBI lineage: Eukaryota > Metazoa > Chordata > Lepidosauria > Squamata > Iguanidae > Iguana > Iguana delicatissima. The sequence continues at coordinate 21,332 of CAOKZL010003898.1, forward strand.
CGAATTGCATTGCAAACTAAGGAGCGGCCAAGACTGTTCTCACCCTAACAGTCCAAGCACACAAAAAGAAAGGGGAGAGAGGTCTCTCCTCAGCGGAAACCATTCTGGGCTGTAGGTCGGTACTCCAGAGTCAGACCTGGTTCTACTGAGAGGGTTGCTAAACCCTCGTCGCTACGCCCGTACTTCCCAGGGATACCATTGCACAAGACCATCCCTCAATGTCAGGGATGGCAGGCGTCCCGGTCGGACTCACCCTTACTCAGGGTAACCAGGGCTGACTCTGTAAGCCGATCTACCTCAGAACCGGGAGACCCTGCTTGGTCTCCCACCCAAACTGATGAAAAAGAAAGAAATAGCTAGCAAAGGAAAATGCAAGTTAAACAATACCAAAAATAAGCAGAACTATAGACCAGGTGAAACTATTTACAAAGACCAGGAGCTCGGAGGGGTCGCCACTCCATCTCTGCTCCACAAACTGGGGGCCATTCAACCACTGTCGAACGCCTCGTATATGGAGACAAACGTCTCTGACAAGTTCACAGTTGGCATCTCCTTGTAATTTAAAGACATCTGAGGGGCAATTACACTGATGGGAGTCTTCCCAGCACCCTCTTCTGGAACTCTACGTCCACAATCCCTTTTGGCTCTACTGGCTGGCCCCTCTATTCCTTCAACTGAGAGACGTGGAAGAACTTGAACCAGTCTCCTCTCTTCTGTGGGATTCTCACCTGGTAAACTGCAGGTGAGATCCATTTGACAATGGGGACAGGGCTGACCCACCTGGCAGTGAGGGAGTGTTTGTCTCTATAGAAATTTCTATAAAGGTCCAACTGATCTTCCTCCCACTGGCAGGCATGGCGAACCCATCCCAACCTCTTGTCCATTTTGAGCAGGTTCTTGCCCAGCTGGGCAGCAACCTGCCAGTGTACCTGGCTGAGATGACTGACTAAATTCTTGACCCACTCGTTGTTGAGAACCACCAGTTCCAACTCGGAGGGGACACCTGTGTTGATCCAAAATGCCTCGGGCAGCATCATTTTCCGCCCGTCATCACCATGTGCGGCGTGAAGCCGTGGGACACTACTGTGCCTCGGAAAGCCATGAGGATGATGGGTAGCTTGATGTCCCAGTCTTTCCCGGGAAAGAACGCACCATTTTCCGAAGGGCTTCTTTCAGAGAACGGTTTGTCCTCTCGACGCGTCCTGAACTCTGCGGATGGTGGGCAATGTGAAAACGCTGGCGAATGCCCAGGGCCTTGCAGAGTTCTCGGGTGACCTCACTGGTGAAGTGGGCCCCAGCATCTGAGTCAAGGTCCTGCACACTCCCCACCGTGCCCAAACATTATTAAAAAGCAAATGTGCTGCCGTGCTTGTAGTGCAGTCTCGGCAAGGGAAGGCCTCGATCCACTTGCTAAAGGGATCGATAACCATAAGACAATATTTGTTCCCACACAGGGTGGTGGAAAGCAGACCTATAAAATCTATCTGGATGTGCGACCAAGGACCCTCGATGCGTTGGTGCTGGATGGGAACCTTGAGACTGGAGGGGTAAGCGTTGACCATGGCGCAAGCCAAACAGTTATCTACCCACTGATAGACGTCCTGCTTAACCTGTGGCCACCACCCGGTGTCCCGGACCCATTCAAGAGTCACCTCACACCCCGGGTGCCCCTGCTTATGCACAAACTGAATGATGTCACTGCGGAGGTCCCTGGGCTCGATCCAGTGGTGCTGACCACTGTCATCGATCGCCCAGTACACTCCATCCTGCGGGGAGATCTTGAGCTGGCCAGACTCATCCGAGCCTTTCCTGGCCAAGTCCAAGATCTCAGAGTCTCCCTTCTGTAAGAACCCTAGATCAAACACAGGAGGAATCAACTGCTCCTTGGGGTTCACATTAATAGCGGCGATGGAGACCCCATCGTCCCGCAAAGCTGCATCCTTGGCTATGGCGTCAGCCCTGGTGTTCCAAATACAGGTAGCCTTACCCTTTCTCTGGTGTCCTCTGACATGAGCTACCCATGTAGGGGCGACCCGTTCCTCAATTTGGGCTGCAGTAGGGACCCATTTCTCTAGATGGGCAATGGGCTTCCCATCAGATGTTTTCAAGTCGTTTTGGAGCCAGATTGGTAACCAGACGGTTGCAGCCTTAGCCGTCCAGTCTGAGTCTGAAGATTGCCAGGGGCAGTCAAGCAGCTCGTGTTCTAAAATAGCTTTCAGAGCTTCTACCTCCACCGCCTGACTGGAGTGGGGTCGGGCCTTTCCCTGTAGGGTGAAGGAGTCTGTGATGCAGATCGCTCCATAGCCTGTTCGTGGCCTACCGTCCATGTGCATGGAGGATCCATCACAAAACCAGCACACAAAGCCTTGTAACTGAGCTTCGTCAAGGGAGGCTCCCCATTCCACTGGCCAATTACTGAAATTCAAGGGTGGTAAAGGGCACTCATGCGTGGCTCCAGTAACAATAAGACCATAGGGAGCTGGCAAGTCCTGTGGCTGTTTCTGAACATCCACCCCACGCGACACCAGGGACACAGTCCATTTGGCAATACGGGCATTAGACACCTGGCCATTCTGGACCTGCCCAGAAAGAATGTACTTAAGAGGTGTGTGAGGGGTTGGACAATCACGCGGGCACCTCCAATCATAAACTCCCAGCGTGTTAGAGCCCAAATGAGAGCAAGGCAGGTCTTTTCACAAGGACTAAATTTGGTCTCGTGTGGATCCAGATTTTTGGAGGCATACGCTATCACACACTGAGTACCATTCTGTTGTTGCGATAGGACCGCTTCTATGCTCCTGTCAGAGGTGGCTAACTGGATAAGGAATGGCTTAGCCATATTGGGGTGCGCCAAAGCGGGCGCCTTCATTAAGTCCTCTTTAAGTTGTGCAAATGCCTGCTGCTGAGCAGGTCCCCGGTTCCACTCGGCGTTCTTCTTTAATAGGGCATGTAGAGGCTTCGCTTTGGCAGCAGAAGACTCTATAAAGTCCCTAGAAAAGTTGAACGTTCCCAGTAGAGAAAGCAGGGAGTGCACGTCTGTAGGGGCTGGCAACTTCATGTACCTCCACTCGCTGCGCATCGGGAGTGCGACTGTCAGTACCGAGGCAAAGACCTAAATACTTCACTTCAGTGGACACCAGCTGAGCCTTTTCCCTATTTGCCTTAAAGCCAGTGTCCCGAATGATTCCTAACACCTCCTGAGTAATCTCCCGTGTCTTTCCTCAGAGGCTGAATGAACTAAAATGCTGTCCACGTAGGATAAGATATGGGACCGTGAAACTGGTTGCAGCTTGTTCCACATCTTAAACACATGCGCGTGGCAATACTTGGGCTAGAATGGAAGCCCTGCGGGTGCATTTAAACACATACTGTTGGCCCCGGAATGTAAATGCAAGTTTATACCAGCATGCCTCATGAAGAGGGATCGAATGGAAAGCATTGGCCAAATCAATGACGCTGTAATATTTAGCTCCTGCCACAACGGCAGACAGGATTTCATTATACTTTGCAACGACCGGCGCCATGGGAGGAGTCACAGAGTTCAAAGCCCTGAAATCTACAGTCATCCTCCATGTTTTACCGTCCGATTTTAAAACAGGCCACAGAGGTGCATTACAGATCGACGGCATTGGGGTGATTACATCCCATTGGAGAAGCCCCTCCATGGTTTTCTCAATGCCTTCTTCGGCCTCAGTCAGGTATTTGTATTGCTTTTGAGGCGGGGGATCTCGGCCCTCTATTAGGACACAAGCTTCCTTTACAGTCCCGCACTGATTTATTCTTAATCCAGACGTCCAGGAAAGCCTTAACCCAAGGGTCACTAGTTACACAACGTACAGGAGCAGGAGCCTTAATGGCGGCACAATGGTGCATGGCCAAAATTTCCTTGGGTCCTTGGTCTAACTTCCACAGAAACCTGTTTGCGTAATCAACAGTGAGCTTGTTTCCCCATAAGAAGCCGATGCCCAAAAGGCCATCGTCCTCGCCACAGTTCTCGCAAGCCCAAAGCTGAAAACGAAATGTCTCTATGGACATCGGGATGTCCTTCCAAGCTCGGGCACGGGACCCCCAGCCATATCCAGAGAGCTGGACATGCTCGGGTGTGGGTTCACCGTGGTTACCGATTTAGGGTGCAGCGCATTCAAGGCCGCACCAGAATCTACTAACAGGGTGGCAAGAGTCTTTCCCCCTCGGTCCCTGATGCCTGCCTTCACCCACAACCTTCCCCACTTGTCTGGCCACAGCTAGGCCACAACGTTGCGGGGAAGCTTCCTGGGCTGAGGGCACCCCTATTCCTTCAAGTCCAAAGTTGGGTAGTATCCAGCCGGAGGTGGGCCATTCGTCATGTCTACCACCTGATGCCAGCTGTTTGTCTAGAGCTTTGAGGATGTGTTGTTACTCCTGGCTGCACGTTTCCCACCACCAGAGGGTGAGAAAGCAAAACCGCTTGTAGTTGTTTCGGCTAGCAGGATAGAGTGTTTCCCATGAGAAAGCTGAATGTAATCAAGGCCGTCTGGAACATGCAGCTGTGTTCATATGTTATGGTTTGCAAAGCTCCTTGTTATTGAACATGTATACTTAAAACACGGCTTTTGAACAGGCTGTATTCTTGTTTCCATTTTTGTCTGCTCTGTTAGAGATGGCTCGCTTCGCTGTGACTTAATTGCCTTAGCTTGATTTACTGCCCGCAATAAAGACTGTTAGACTGCTGCCTAGTTTCGGCTGTGCGTTTTTTCTACTGATGGCAAGAATGCCTCTGGCGGGTTTTTGTCATGGTAGCAGAGGATGGTTTTGAGAGGTGTTTTTTGAAGTATTTTTACAATGGCTCATGTGGCGCCTGGGGGCCTGCCTCTCGTTAAGCTAAATGCAACTAATTGCTTGGCATGGCCAGCTCGCATGGAAAAGTATTTGCAAGCTGAGGGGCTGTGGGGGGCCTTCACAGCTCCCCCGACTCTGCAGGGGACTGCTGCGGAGATAGCAGCGGCAACGAGGCGTGCTATGTCTGTCCTCTTTCTTGCTGTGGAAGATGACCAGCTCACACATATTAGGGATCTTGCCACCCCTCGAGAAGCCTGGGCGAGGCTGCGGGAGTTGTTTTCCAGTCAATCTGCAGCTGCAAAGTACGCCCTGTGCTCCCGCCTATATGGGATGAAGCTGGCCCCCGGTGTCCTGGTGAGGCAGCATTTGGCAGAGTTGTCAGAGCTGTTTTCGTCACTTTGGGAGAGAGGCAAAGTGTTGCCTGAAGGTGACAAGGTATTTTGCATCTTGAATTCCCTCGATAGTTCCTGGAATCTGGTGGTGTCCTCGCTTCAATCTATGCCAGAGAGAGAGTTAACCGTTCCCTTGGTTTCTGCTCGTCTGCTGGAAGAGGAGGGAAAGCGCGCAAGGAATGCAGCGACTCCCACTCAGTCGGCTCCAGCTGCAGAGGCCTGTGCCGGGAGGAAAAGTCCTTCGGCCGCTGAAGCGAGGCAGGAGGGGCTGGTGAGAGCCCATGCTGTGCGAAGGTGCTTTCGCTGTGGGTCTGCTTCTCATCTTAAGCGTGATTGCCTGCTCCTGAAGCAAGGGGAGCAAAGTTTCACAGGCGCCGGTGCCAGGGGCCGTAGCAGAGGCAGAGGAGGTCGGGCCAGAGGGCGTCTGAGAGTTGCTGTTGCCGTGGGAGATGCTGTTGCGGACACTGTGTCGGACTCTGAGGAGGCAGGTGATTCCGTTTGGCTTCTAGACAGCGGCTGTTCCCAGCATCTGGTCAATTCTGAAGATTTATTTGACTGTTTGGATTCTGCCAGTGTTTCTACTGTGACATTAGCAGATGGGACAAAGGCTAAAGTTTGTGGCGAAGTGTAGCTTTTGTCCCTGCCCTTGGCATGGGTTTGAAAAATGTTTTGTTTGTTCCCTCTCTTGATTTTTGTTTGCTTTCTGTGGGGCAACTAACAGAGTCTGGGTTCAAGGTTGAGTTCTATGGGAAGCAAGGTAAAATCCTCAAAGATGGGGTGGTATGTGCTGTGGCTACACGAGAAGGGAGGCTGTTCTTTCTTGAGCCACAACACACTGTGTGTAATGTGTATGGCAATGTCCCACAACATGATGAGTGCCTTCATCTCCTCCACCGGCGCACAGCACATGCAAGCTTTCCTGTGTTAAAGAGGCTTGCTGGTTGTTGTAAAGGGTGTACTTTGAAGCCTTGTAATGTTTTTCTTGACTGTGCTATTTGCAAGCAAGCTAAATCTAAACAACTCCCAGCACCGAGGGTTAGTTTTCGTGTGCCAACCGCCCCGTTTCAGTTGGTACACTGTGATATTGTAGGTCCTATGAGTAAACCCTCCCTGGGGGGGCTAGATATTTCGTCGTCCTCGTAGACGATTTTAGCAGGTTTGTTTTCTGCTATTTGTTGAAACAAAAGTCTGATGTGTGTCAAGTTCTCAAGAACTGGTGTTCCTTGGTTGAAAGGCAGTTTGGTTATTCCCTGCAAAAGCTTCAAACCGACAGAGGAATGGAATTCCTGTCGGAGAACTTGCAACAATGGTTCAAAAAGCAAGGGATTGTTCACAGAACGACTGCCAGCTATTCTCCTCATCAAAATGGAGTGGCTGAGCAGAATGCAGGGGTTCTGCAGACTCAAATGCACAGTTTGCTGCTTGATGCAGATCTGCCTCTGAGTTTTTGGGGTGAGGCAATTCTGACTGCCTGTTACATACACAACAGGCTATGGAGTTCTGTGGTTAATGCTACTCCCTATGAATGTCTGTTTGGTAAACAGCCTTCCATTGCACATCTTAGAGTTTTTGGGAGTTTTGCTTGGGTGCACATCCCCAAGGGGCAAAGAAGGAAGGGGGAGCCAAAGGCCCAGCGTATGCGTTTTGTTGGCTATGAGCCCAACTGCAAAGGGTATCGTTTTCATGCTGGTGGCAATTCCTGTGTGGTGTCTAGGAATGCCTCTTTTGAGGAACACGCAAATTGGTCGCGTGTTCAGGCAGCGTCTGAAGTTTTTCTCCCTGTGACTGGTCTGCCAGCTTCTCAGCCAGTACAGCCTTCAGCCTCTGCTCTGCTCCCAGCCTCCGCTCCCAGTTCCTCAAGGGTTAAAACAGAAGAGGAGAGAGGCACGTGGAGGAGAAGAGCTGTAAGTGATGTGCAAGGGTCTTGCACAGGGGAGAGAGAACGCGAGGGCTCAGTGAAGAGGTCTCGCAGTGCTGAGGACAGGGACAAGTCTTTGCAGGATCGTCCCATCCCCAGACAGTCACAAAGAAAAGCGAAAGGCATTCCACCTAAGCGTTTTTCCCTGAGTCTCTTGCAGTTCGTGTGTGTGCTGTAAACTGTGAGCCTCAGTGCTTTGCTGATGTTGTGAAAATGCCTGAGCAGCAGGCAGAACCCTGGTGGGATGCAGTGCCGAGTGAAATGGATTCCATTGTTCAGCATGATGTGTATTCTCTTTGTAATTTGCCCAAGGGTGTGAAACCAATTGACAGCAAATGGGTCTACAAGTTAAAACCCACTGCTGATGGGCATGTGAAACATAAAGCGTGCCTTTGTGGCACGCGGGTTCTTGCAAGACATCAGTGATCTGGATCAGATCTACTCCCCGACTGTGAAAGCACAGTCCATCAAGTTGGTGTTTTCCATAGCAGCTCAGAGAAAAGCTGTCATCACACACTTTGACATTACCACTGCCTATCTCAATGCCGACTTGGAGGAAGAAGTGTACATGCTCCAGCCTGATGGATTTGTAGTAGAGGGGAGAGAAAGTCAAGTTTGGCATTTGAAGAAATCGCTTTATGGGTTACGGCAATCTGCCAGGTCTTGGAATTTTTGTTTACACAATGCCCTGCAAGGGTGTGGGTTCAAACAAAGCCTTGCTGATCCCTGTGTATATGTTCGGGGGAAAGGGGAGAGTTTGGAAATTCTCCTTGCATATGTGGATGATCTGTGTCTGGTCAGTGCTACACAAAAACAAGCGCAAGTGTTTGAAAATGAGCTGGGAAAAAAAGTTTCAGGTGAAGAACCTAGGCCTAGTACAGAACTTTCTTGGAATTGAAGTACAGGGAACTGAAAATGGTATTCTGCTGTGTCAGAAACAAAAAATTGTGAAGCTGTTAGAATTGTGTCAAATGTCTGACTGCAAACCGGTACAAATGCCAATGGTGCCAGGATTTTTGAAAAATATCTGTGAGGAATTATTTCCCGATATACACCTGTATCAGTCTGTCATTGGGAGCCTTTTGTACTTAGCTGGCACCAGCCGGCCTGACATTGCTCTAAGTGTAAACATTTTGGGCAGAGCGTGTGCTAAACCAACCCAGTATCATTGGCAGGGTGTGAAAAGGGTACTAAGGTACCTAAAAGGTTCCCTTGATTATTGTCTAAGCATTTGTCCTGATCAGATGCCAAGCCTTGTCTGTTCATCAGATAGCGATTTTGCTGAGGATACTTTGGACCGCAAAAGCACAACTGGTTTTCTTATCAAATACAGTGGTGTAGTAATCGACTGGAAGTCTAAAAAAACAATCTTGTCTTGTTTTATCCACTGCAGAGGCAGAATTTGTGAGTCTATCTGCGCTCTGTACTGAGTTGGTTTGATTTTTGCAGTTACTACAAGACCTGCATGTGTCTGTGCCAATGCCAATACAAATATGTTGTGATTCACAAGCCTGTATTCAAATGGCAGTGTCTGACCGGGTGTCTTCTCAATCAAAACACATTGACATCAAATTTCACAATGTGAAACAGTATGTACGAGAAGGAAAAGTGTCCCTTACCTATGTGTCTTCAGAAGAAAACGTAGCTGATGTGTTTACTAAGCCACTTCCTGCTGATGCATTTGGTCAACACGTTAGCAAGCTGGGGTTGATGGAGTCTCCAGTGCATGGTGGCTGAAAACGTTACGCAAGGAGTAGGGGAGTGTCACAACGCAGAGATGTGTTGTTACTCCTGGCTGCACGTTTCCCACCACCAGAGGGTGAGAAAGCAAAACCGCTTGTAGTTGTTTAGGCTAGCAGGATAGAGTGTTTCCCATGAGAAAGCTGAATGTAATCAAGGCCGTCTGGAACATGCAGCTGTGTTCATATGTTATGGTTTGCAAAGCTCCTTGTTATTGAATATGTATACTTAAAACACGGCTTCTGAACAGGCTGTGTTCTTGTTTCCATTTTTGTCTGCTCTGTTAGAGATGGCTCGCTTCGCTGTGACTTAATTGCCTTAGCTTGATTTACTGCCCGCAATAAAGACTGTTAGACTGCTGCCTAGTTTCGGCTGTGCGTTTTTTCTACTGATGGCAAGAACGCCTCTGGCGGGTTTTTGTCAGTTCCGATGTGGGCCGCTTGTCGAACTGGGTCATGTCCAATCCGCAGCGACGTAACATGCTCCAGACTCTGGCTCTGTCCGTGGAATATGCCTGAGTTGTGGGATCGTACCCACCAGACATTTCCCTGGGAGGACCAGACTCAGAGACGGTTTGGGGGCAGTGGGCTGACTGCGGGAGTCCCTTCCCTGCCACTACCTCTCCTGTCTGGGAGCGGGACGCAAGTTCCAATTCCCTCATGGAACGGAATTCCGCGTGGACTTCCTATGCTGGGAATGGGGTCTGTAATTGGAGTATGTCACCTCCGATACGGGTTTCCAATTCCCGGGATCTCTCCTATGGGCCTTTGGGGGAGGATGGAGGGAGCCCGCCTCTCGCAGCAGGTCAGCAACCCTGAGGAGGTTGTTCCCAAACTCGTCCCATGGTGTCATGGCCAGGTCCACCAAGCCCAGGGCCAATCTTGTCTTGCGGTTCAAGCCTCTGTATAACAGAGTCTTGAACTCAACGTGATCAAAATTGTACCCGTGAGCCGTCAGGGGTATCTCTTCGGCCAGAATCGCAAGTAGCTGCTTCCCTGCCATGTAAGCCTCAGGATTCTCACGAGGACCCTGCTGCTCCATGACGTAGAGCACACTCGCACTCTGTCCGGGCCAGAGGATCCTCACCACCTCTTGCATCCAGTCATGTGCCTCCAGCCTAACCAGGCCTCAAGCCGCCATGGCCGATTCAAGGGTAGGGAGCTCCGAAGGGGACATACAAAGACGGGCCAATTGGGTTAGGTCCTGGCCATTGGCTGTCGGGTGAGCGTGTGTCACTGCGTTTAGCCACATGATGCCGGTGGACCAGTTCAAAGGTCGTAACTGGTCTGCGATTGCCCTCACCTCAGTTGCATGCCAGGGGACCCTAGTCTCAGTGACCTGCGTCTTCTGGGTTTCTGCACTACCTTCACCAGCGGGGACGGTCCTGCTTGTCATGGACCGCGTCTCTACCGGGTGGACTGGCGCCTTAGGGGCATCCCAGTCCGGATTATGAGGAGAGGAAGCCAAGGCGTCTGCTGACAATGTGTCCTCGGACAAGTCTTGGGCAAAACTCGGGAGCAACTCCGGACACACCACTGAAATTAGGGCCTTACACGTCTGGAGCTGACTTTCCAGGGCAGCAATCTGCTTATGGCAGGCTGCATGACTAACAGCTTCATGCTGTTCCTTCACCTGACCAACCATAAACTTGGCCGCAGCTCGGGCATGATCAAGCTCAGCCTCTAAGGCAAGGGCTTTCTCTTCCCAAGTCTGGGTGACTAGGGTGACATCACTAAGCTTCTGTGAGGAGGCCTGCACAACAGACACAAAAGTTACCTTGTCCGCTCGCAAGGTCTTGATCACAGCATGAGGCCGGGCATTCTCCTTTTCCACTTCAGCTAGCCTTCCCCGGGTCTCAACTAGGGCACTACTAGCATCTCTGGCTGCAAGCCAAAGTCCCCAAGCTGCCAACGAGTCTTTCAAAGGCCCGAATGGGTTCTTTGATTTATGCGCCAGAGCGTACGCTTCTTGGAGAGAGGCAAAGGGGTCGGTCGTCTGGAAGACAGAGTCCTTCCAGGGGCACTTTCCTTTACCCAAAACCCATATCTCCAGTTTCCCATGGACCTCCTCCTCACACATGAGGCCCTTAACTGCAACGGGGCTCTCCTTAGCCATTTCTACCACAACAACACACAGACTTCCTGCACAAACACAACAACAAAATTCCTACACAATACAAATATGGGACCAGGACCTGGAGTGACGGGCAGGATCACCTAGACCCCTAGGGGAGCTAAGGAAAACGAACTCTCAGGAACTTCTCTAGGGAAGAGGGAAAGGAACCAATCTCCAGTCTGCCCAAACAAAGTCACTTTTGTACCTTCAGGCCCGGTTCTGCACCTTGACAGCACTGACGACAAAAGGATAAGGCCAACGGTTCAGGGACGGGGAGGCCACATGAGGCCCAGGGAACCCTCAGGAGCATTTCTGTGGCTCACTGGAAGCGGGGGGTGACGAACCCAAAGGAACTTGCTACGCTGCCTGGCCAAGCAGCGGGGAAAGAGGGACAAGGAACCCAAAGCTGAACCGTTCCTATCTGGTTTTCTGGGTGAGGGGGCCCTCCCTCTACGTCAGGCTAAACCGTTAAACCCTAAAGCTAGGTCGGGACTCACCACCTGCTCCTAACTAGCTGGCAAATCGGGACGCACCCACAAAACTGAGAAGCCGGGAATCACCACCCTTGCCTTCTCCAATACAACCAAACCAAAAACCAAGGGAAACTCACAAGGGGACAACGAAAGAAGTGGGGCTGCTCCTTCCGTACTGTGTGCCTCGCCACTAAGGTGTTGAATGAGTGTAGACTGTTCCTAATGTGCTAGCGTCCTAACACTTCGGATCCCAGCCCACGATAGACCCAAGATGGGGAGGTGATTCCCAGGACAAGACAAGAGAGGAGTACAGATATCCAGCCGATAGAATCACTGCACATACACACAGAAGTCACACACACACTATCCTGCCTACCAGGGCTCTAAAACAGCTCAACTGACCATTCCCTAAGTCAGTACCACCCGATTTGAGGAGGTTCCGGATTCCTTCTCAAACGGGGGTACTGGGGCTGCCCGCGTTGCTCCACCACTCTGTTACCCTGTAACTTGGGGGTCGCGGGAGGGACACCCAAATAACCAAAACACACACAATAAGATGGGGAAATTAGCTGGAGCACTCTCTTGGCTAGTGAAAGGCAGGGTAACTTTAGCAGGGATCTTTTACCAAATGTATACTGCGCCGGGTCAGTGAGCAGACAGACAGTACAAATTAACAACAATATTTATTAAACAATTATTAAGAAAAAAACACAGCCTCACTACTAAATAAGAAATAGAAAAGAGAGTTTTGGAGAATGGGTGATACGCAACCTTTCTTGTCCTGAAGAAAGCCAATTGGAGAGAAGGAAACCCGGTGCGGCGGCCGAGGGGAGCTCGCAGAACAAAGCGGCAGCAAGGCAGGATAGCACTTCGGGGCGTTCCGAACGCAAATCCGTTGAGCAGTCCAAAGAGCTCTCGGAACTGGGGGGTTTTATTAGGGGAAGGCGTGACCGTAAGCTAGTCTAGTCTTGGGCGAAAACAATGAGTTTTGGGCTGCAGACAATGTCTCTGAAAGGTCAGAATTTACATGATTGAGTTATGGTCCGAATTGATATGGCCAGTATGCAAATATGGCTAGCTTAGCAGTTAAGCACTCAGCTCACCAGGGTGCCCTCTTGAGGCAGAGGTCTCTTTGTTTTAATACGCATCCATGATGAAGGTGTTTGTTTCGGGAGGTCCCCTAAAGCAGATCTGGCAGTTTCTGGCTTGCCTTGGTGTAAACAAATATGACTCAGCGGATAATAGCCATACCTAGCTTCGCACTTGTTCAGTGGCCTCACAAACACTTGGCTGGTGGCAGAGCAGGGCCAAATTATGATATCAAAATGATATCTAAAGGTTACCAAAGGCCAGGCCAGTTCATGGTGGTAACAGAGGCACACTCAGGGTGTTTTATAAAGGGGCTGCTTCAACCCCTCTTTTTGCTTTCAGCCTCAGCTTTTTGTTTTTTCCCCTCCCGTGCCCTGTGATAACGAGCAATTCCCATTATCTAGGTAATTATCCCCTAACAAAAGGGGGATAGTTCTCATTCCAGGTAAAGAAGAGGTTAATGAGGTGTTAGGTTTAGGTTACATTTATTGGGGGTCAGCATCACAGAAGACATCAGAGATCACGAGAGTCAATTGCCCAATCAGCAAGACCAGACAGGAAAAAAGGTGAGAAGCAGCAAGATGCTTCAGTCAAAAAGTTTTTGAAAGGCCTGAGAGACCACGAAGCAGAGAGAGAGAGACAAAGGGCCATCTGTGAGAGACAGAGAGCTGGTGGTAGGCTCGGAGCAATACTAGGGCCAGCCTGCTGGCTTTTTCTCCCTCCCAGCATCCAGATAATAATGTGAGTAGAATAAGAATGCTCTTAGCTAGTAGTGTTAGGGGGTTTTGTTCTTTTAAAACTCTGGCTGAAATGACTTAGGCTTGTCTGTAGTTTACAACTACTAAATAGTGCCTGGAGGAAGTAGCTTCCATGAATAAGATCCCTTTTGTCATTAAATTGCCTGTTTAGAATAATTTTTTTCCTATAGAACTTTCCGTCCACGCTCTCTTTCCCCACGTGCTTGCCAGCTTTGTGCACAGATAGAATTCCTCTCTTCCACAGAAGGTAGGGAAGGAAGGGGCTGTAAGTTTAGAGATTCTTTTTCCTTGTAGCTTCCTACTGAGTCATAAAAGAGGGGGTTAAAATCAGTAAGTGGTGACAGCAAGATTTCCAAGGGCAAGGGGGGAGTTCCCATCTCCTACTCAAGGTCATGAGTCAGCATCAAGTGGGAAAATATAACCCTTCCCCTTTCCTTCGCATGCCCGTCTCAGTCTCCTCTTCTGGTGCAGGAGGCAAAAAATGGGAGAGAGGTGTTTGAGCATTTCTGATAAACTGGATGGTTGGAGAAGAGGGGAAGGAGGGAGAGAGAGAAGGGCAAGTGTTGGCTGGGTGGCTGGCTGGGCTTGCACATTGCCGTTCAATCCACTCCAGCCTTAAACTGGCAGAAAGAAGCAGGACAAAAGACTTCTCTCACCTTCCAGTGCCTCTCAGGGAGGTGTACATTTATTTATTTCTCCCTTGTCTCTAAATTTGAAGACCCTGGATGAGCAATTTTAAATAAACATTTAATGCCCTTTAGGTTTAAAATCTTGAGTTAAGTTTTAGGTGTCTGCAGCAACAAAAGATATTTAAAGCGGGTCCCTGGTAAAGAAGAGGTTAAGAACTATTGTACTAGACCCTTGCCCTTCCTGTCCAATTAAACAGTTCAGAGTGGGTAAGAAAAGCAATTAATGCCTCTTTACATCAAGACAGGATCCCAACACACCTGAAGGAGGCTGTGGTGAGACCTCTTCTGAAAAAAGCCTCCCTGGATCCTACTATGCTAAATAACTATAGACCAGTCTCTAACTTTCTATTTTTGGGGAAGCTACTAGAATGTCTGGTGGCTTCTCAGCTTCAGGGGTTCCTGGATAAAGCGCATTATCTAGATCTATTCTAGTCTGGTTTCAGACCTGGTTATGGGACAGAGATAGCTTTTGTCATCTTGGTGGATGACACAGGGAACTGCGTAGGTGGACCTACACAGGGAACTGGACAGGGAAAATGTGTTGCTGTTGGTTCTGCTGGATCTGTCAGCAGCTTTTGAGATTGTTGACCAAGGTATCTGAGTCTCTTTGCTGGGATGGGACTGTTCTATAGTGGCTCTGTTCTTTGTTAGAGGGGTGTTCTCAGAAGGTAGAATTCCACAGAAGTTGTTTCAGTGCTAAACTGGCATCTGGCAGCTGTAATGGACTGGATGAGGACAAACTAATTGGGAACAAGGAAGAGGGCCTTCTCAAGTGGCTGCTCCCAGACTTTGGAACTCCCTCTCTAGAGAGGGCAGGATGGCCCTATCCTTGCTGTCCTTCTGACAGCAGGTTAAGACATTGTCTGCGATCAGGCTTTTATAAATAGACTGGGTTTGGGCTCTTGATGTTGTGTGAGTCTGTTTTAGGTTGGTATATTTTTTAAAAAATGTATTTAATACTTTTAATATGTAATGTTTTAACTTTATAAATGGTTTGTTTTTTAAATTTTATATTTTAATTGATGTTTTAATTTGTACTATTTTAATGCTGTTAAGCACTTTGAGCCTCACTGTCAGAAGAAAGGCAGGACATAAATATGAAGGAGAAGAAGAACAGGAGGAAGAGAAGGTAGTAGTACTAGTGGTGGTGGTGGTGATGGTGGTGAAACAATTGCGAAAGGACAAAAAGGTGCCACAGCTTGTATCTCCCCCTCCCATAGGATTACTTTATGCAACATAAGCAGTAAATGCATTCCCTGTTATCATATACTATGCCCAGGTACAAATTAACTTCCATGAGCAGCACTTTCCCTTGGTCTTTTAACCTAATCTTCATATTCAAACTGAAGTTATAATGAAGCTCAGAACACTTTAAGGCAGAGGCCATGATGTTATTTTCCCCATTTGCCTGGCATGGAAGAACTTTTTGCCCAAAGTCAATGTGCAGAAATGGACAGTCATTTCATGAGCCACATGCTGGTGAATGTGGCTAAAGCTGCTGCTGGACTGGGCTTGCCAATGTCTTCACTTCCAAATTCTGCTCATTCAGCCCATGAAACAGCTATTTGGTGGGTAGTGGGGAGCACAATTTTCATGTGGAGGATATCTGGTGGGGAGTGGAATAAATCATGCAGTGTTCTCAGCCCCATCACAACTGCATTCTTGCGAGTCCACAGTCCAGTGGATATGTGAGTGAATGATGGGAGCAAAAAACCTGCTGTCCTCACACCACTGACTGTCACTTGTGTTTTCTTTCATTATATATAAGGAAAATTCGGGGGAGCAGTGTCTTGGGGAGTTGAGGAGCATTTACATGAAAATACATTTTCATGTCAAAAGACACTTTGAAATGGTTCTTGTTAGTGGATTCTTGGCTTGAGTCTGAAAAATTATCTGAGATTTTTATTTTTATTTTTATTAAAATTTTGAATAAAGAATAAAAATCCCCCTCCCCGCTTCCAAGCATCTTTTTTCAGTTGAGTCTGTGTTTACATTCCATACATACATTGTTTTTGTTTAGCAAACAATCTTACACTATTACTTTTAACATCGTTACATTACAACTTATGCTTTATCTATTACATCATTTGTTTACATTATCCACCTTTTCCTCAAACTTTCTTTATTCCTTCCTTTTCCTATTCTTTTATCCAATTCATCACTTCTTGCCATTCTCTTTCAAAGTTCTGGATTGGCTTATTTTTAAGTGATAAAGTTAACTTTTCTGTCTCTACCATATTCAAGACTTTTAATTTCCATTCTTTTATATCGATATAATTTCTTTCTTTCCAATATTGAGCATATGTCAATCTTGCTGCAGTTATTACATATAACAATGTCTTCTGATGAGATCTTATTTCTCTTTGTTGCCCTAACATATTTAACAAATAAAATTCTGGCTTCATTTCAAAATTTAAACCATATATTCTTTGAATTTCATCATGTATTTCTTTCCAAAACTTTTTTGCTACCTTACAGGTCCACCAAATATGAAAAAAGGACCCCTCCTTTCCATCACATTTCCAATATTTTCCATTCCCATTTTTCGTTATTTTTTTCAACCTTTCAGGTGTCATGTACCATCTATGTAACATTTTATAAAAATTTTCCCTTAGATTTAAACTTGGTGTAAATTTTACATCTATTTTCTATGCCCTCACCCATGTATCCAGCTCAATTGGGTGTCCAATATTTTGAGCCCATCTGACCATATTGTCTCTAACAATCTCTGGTTCCATTTCTCTTTGCAACAATATTTTATAAAATTTAGAGATTCTCTTTTTCTGGTCCAGTACATCTAATTCATTTTCATTTCTTTCAAACCGATATAATTTTTGATCCATTTTAAATCTCTCTTTTAATTGTCTCCATGGGAACCAGTTAAATTCATGTTCTAACTCTTTCAATTCCTCTTCTGTACACATTCTCAACTTATCTCCATCCCATTTCAACAACTCTTGATATGTCAATAATTTCCTTTGTTTTGTTGGAGCAATTTTAAAAGCTTCTTGGGGTAAAGTCCACAACGGAAGTCTTCTGTAAAATTTATGCTTTATTTGTAACCATACTTTCAGTAAAGTCTTACGGATACAATGATTGTTAAAATCATTGTTTACAATTGCTTTATCATAAGTATCAGTGCCAACCAAATCTGTTATTTGTTCCTTCGACTTCTTTTATTGTTGTATTCTCCACTTGAATCCAATCTTTTATTGTTTCTAAACAACATCCTTAGTAATAGACTTTCAACGATGGCATGTCAAAACCTCCCCTCTCCTTTGCATCTTGTAATATTTTAAATCTTATTCTTGGTTTCTTTCTCTGCCAAATAAATTTCCGTAACTCTTTTGCCCATTCTTTGAAAAGCTTTTACACATTTCCAAATTAATCTGAGCTACCTCTACCTTCACTTCCTATAGTGTATTTTCTATATGCTTGATATCACGTCTTCCCTATTTTCTTCTTTCACTTGAGCTCCTTCTGTTTGCATACGGAGTTATACGGGCATTAAATGAGAGTGCATATGTAAGTGCTAATACAGTAAAGCAACTGGGTTTAATGTTAATCCAATTCAATGATGTACTTGATTTTTTTCCTTGTTTTTTCAGTAGGTTGCCAAATAAATAGGTGTGTTCTTAGGTTTTCATCTTGAGGTAGCCTTACTTTGTTGAACAAATCTACATCTACATTTTCTATGCGGCTGTCAGTTCACTAGTTAATAAGTAGCTCTTTTAACTTCACTGTATTTTAGCTTTCCTAAAACACCTGTGCCTTTAGTAATGTGCGAATGAAAGACTCCAAATAACAACAATCTTGATTATGAACCAGAAGAAAAGCACTTCATTTCATTTTCTTTTATTTCACAAGCCTCAAAATTGAAAAAAAAATGAGCCACAACTGGTAGATTTTGATACATTGTAAGTAGAATGTGATCTATAAAGGAGGGGGAAAAAACCTCTGTACAAAAACTTTAAAAATCCAGCAACCATTGGAATTGTTTAGGAGTACCAAAAATGTCATGCAAAAGGTGAACACTACTGCCCAAATGTGAAAATTCGCTGAACAAGATAGCAAAAGTGTCAAAGTGTTTAAATTACAGCTTGTCCTTGAAACAGAGAAATACACAAGACTTGGAATGTACTAAGTGGATCAAAGCCACTAGACCCTCTTCTGTTGAAGCTTTTATTTAACAATGTATTTTAATTCAGGTCTATAATAAATTTAAAAAATGCATTAACAGAAAGCAGCCTGACTTATTCTACAACATATTTTTTAAAAGTCTATGGTTTTCTTCTTTAGTAGAATTTTGTATCTTGGCATCATGTCTAGTTCATTGTTGGCAGTATGTCTAAAATGGACTCACTCACAAACGGCAACTTGCGTTAGTAACATGCATCCACTACTCTAACACAGCTAAGGGGTGAGGAGGAGAGGTCCAAAGGAACCATTAGGTAGACACAAGACATAGTTAAAAGCAGCAGAGTCACTAATGGAACAATAGAAGCACCATGCTTTAAGGTGACACAAGTATGAAAGCACAATTGAGATGCAGTTAATCCAAACAAACACACTACACTATGATGACCTCTTTCTATGCAAAACATTTTAAAAAGGAGACAATTTCCCCCCACATTAGTACCAAAGAAAACTGTGAGGTCAACGACATGGACATAAAAGGGAAATAAGCTTGTTCCTGTGATCTTTCTTTCATTCTTAGTTTCTAGGCTCCCATTTCAGCTCATCCAAGACTGGTAATATTGGAGCGGCCACCGGGAGGTGCAACAATGCGATGTCCAGTGCGCCGAGGGTTGTTATCATCTACCTGAGCACCTGCGTAACAAGAAGCCAAAAGTGAAACTGAAGTGAAATGCTAGACTTTAAATTTGGTTAATATTCAGTGGCAGTAGTACTTACAAAAGCTAAACTTGGATAATCTTTCTATAATTTATGAAAACCTTTCACCTGAAAAATCAAATTTGATTTTGACCAAATCTGTCTTTCTAAACATTTTGATTTCAGAAAGTATATGCTTTCCGAAATCGAAAGAAGGAAGGGAGTCTGTTTCCTCCAGTCAAGCAGTACAAAATGCGTGTACCTACATGTGGATTCAGCCCACTATCTAAGCAGAAAGCACATACTGGCAGAGAAAGAAGCTATGAGACATCCTTTGCCCCATTCCTCATGCTCTCATTAAATACAGGATACTGAGTCTGTGCTGTAACTTCATAGAGCTGAATGAGTACTCTGATACAGCACTATTGGAACTGAGTGAGTGTGGTGTCACGGTCTGAGTGCTGGATTAGGATTCTGGAAGTTCAAACTACCACTTGGCCACAGAAACCCAGTGGATGACCTTGGGCAAGTCTTACTCGCCCAACCTCAGAGGAAGGCAACAACATAACCCCCTCTAAACAAATCTTGCCATGAAAACTCCATGAGAGGAGTTTGCCATAAGTTGGCAACTTTAAGGCACACAAGTACTACTACTACTGGAATTAATGGACCATGTCCTGAAAAGCAAAACAGACTTCTCTGTGCATGTGCAGTTATCTTCCATTACACACTTGAAGCTACCAGGAGAAGACATGCACACTTGAGGCTATGGGGCAGAGGTATGCATATACAGCATTCACTCAAATACCCAGAGCCATGCATATTATGTCACAAGACTGCAGTGTCTTCATTCTGAAAACTTCCCTGTCCAAAATAGTTAATCAATATTGCAATAGTTTTTTATGCCTTAGCAAATTGGTAAGAGCTGACTTTGGACAAATCCATTATTTGTTAAAGGGTACGGTTTCAAAAGACTTTTCTGATAATTTGTCACATTTCTTTACCTGATAAACTAAAATTGGACTGGTGGAGATTCCTGATGGGTGGAGGCTGGTTTTTGGCAGGAGATGATTTAGTGGAAGGTGCAGGAGTTGCATATTTTGGTGTTGTGGGGACTTCATAGACTGGTCCATCATACATGCCCCTGCAAACTCCTTGTAATTCTGTTACCTAAGTATCACGAAGAAGAAATATTTACAGCAGCTTGACATTTTACTCTCATATTCCTATAACCTCAGATCGAGGATCTGCCTTCTGTAAATAAAAAGGATCTGTAGAAAGCAGCTTGGATCTGTTTTAGTTGCCACTAGAGTGGACCCACTGAATCAACTGGGGGCCTTTCCGCCCTACACTCTTATAGTGCTATTATTCCACTTTCAACTTTCAGTGGAATTCTGGGGTTCGTAATTTACTGAGACTGAAGAGCTCTCTGGCTGAGAATTCTAAAGGCCCCTCCCCAAACTGCAAACCCCAGGATTCCACAGGATGTTGAAAGTGGAATAATAGCACTATAACAATGTACTGCAGAAAGGCCCTGAATTTCCCATATGCTGAAATCACCACAGAACAACTTGATTCAGTGGATCTCTTCTAGGTGGAACAAATCAATGGGATTCAGGCTAAGTCTTCACCCAATTTTCAGGGGTCCACCTCTTTCCCACTCATCCCATTCAGCAGGGTCCTCCAATTCTCTGTATAGTGTTTTCAAGGAGCTGGAGAGGCTGCTGTGGGAAAAGAAGGAGGGGAGTCTCTTTCCTCCAGCCAAGCAGTACAAAATGCATGTACCTACATGTGGATTCAGCCCACTATCTAAGCAGAAGTAGCTGCATGCTTTCTTTAGATATACAGGTATACCTCAGTTAACAAACTGGATGTGTTCCTGGGCATTACTTCTTCAACAGAAAATCTGATACCAGAAACAAAAATAACATGAAAAGAAGAGGCCTTGCATGAGCCTTGCATAAATAAACAAAAACATTTTGAACCTTCGAGATACCACTTGAAATCTTCCAGAATGTATCCAAGGATGGTATTTTCTTTCACCAACCTCCACTTTCCTTATACATTCCATTTTTGTGGCCAAACATATAGATCTACGCTACTTTCATATGCTGGCAACAGCTGCTGTTTACCTTTCATGTTGTATGCAGGCACATAGAGCTACAATAGGATTGGCTAAAGTAGAAACCCATTCTTTCCAGTTCAAGAATTACTGCAGACACCCTGCTGCAACCCTAACCAAAAACCTGTACTTTTATAGCTGTTCTCCACAATCCTCCCAATGGCAATGCTGCTTAAAAAAACCTTGAGCTAGACAGAGGACAAGGTGGGGTTCAGTGGGCCAAAAAGACTTTGTAAAAAGGAGTTTCTTTTCAGAGGCTTTGTTAACTGACGCACACCTATACACACAAAGGTACAAAAGACCATGTTTGAGTGAGCCCTTTTTGCAAAAATGGATTATTATATATAAATTATTCTTAATTTTCTGCAAAGTACTGTGCAATGAAAGTGAAAGTTTCCAAAATATGGAGGCCCATTACAAATTACATTTGTAATTTTTTACATTGCTGTGGGTTTCTTTCCAAAATGGGAGCTATAGTGAGTATAACCAGTCAACACACTTATTTCACAGAAGGCAAATTGGTGAGGCTGAGTGACAAACAACTTGTCCAAGAAACTGCTGGGATGTTAATGTTGCCAAACATAAAGCCACTCATTTGAGCTTACATTTTGACAGAACAGTTTCTAGCTTCAATAATTGATGTCCTTTGAGATGAGATGTTTTATTTGTCCCAGGAACAGGGAGACTTAGGAATGAGTTGTCAACTGTACACATAAATGAAGGCATTGATACCAACCACACTAACGAGAATATATATCAATAAATGCATTGATATGAACGTGAACCACACTAACCAGAAACTCCTTGAAGGTCTGCAAAAAGTCATTAGAAGTACTCAGCCTGGAGGACGAAACATAAATTCATCCTCAACTACTACAGAGTGATAATTAGGTTTTATATGTGTGATTTCTATTATTTAACTCCAGTGTTTTAGCATAGCAATGGCACTGATTACTGATTACTACCGGCACACCACTCTGTCTTACCTTAATGTAAATCACAAAACTGATATTAAAATAATGTGTACATTGTTATTCAAGCCATTGTTATTATTATGTGCTGGGAGCTGAGAGTTACCCAGGCGATTAGTCCTATGATAACTCTATCAGCAGAGTTGCAGAGAAAGGCATTTCCCAGTTTAGGTGTGGCAGTCAAGCTCTGCAAAGGCGGCAAGGTCCAGCAAGTTTCTTGCTTGTCTTGCAGACAGTTTCATGGTCCAGAAGGTGGAAGAGGCGACAAGGGGATCAAATATTCTGGATCTGATCCTGACCAACAAGGAAGACCTTGTTAATGACGTAGAACTGGTTGGATCTTTAGGAGAGAGTGACCATGCCCTATTAGAATTTTGTATTTAGTGGGGAAGAGAAGGCAAGTGTAGCCAGGCATTCGTCTTAGATTTTAAAAAAGCAGACTTCTGTAAACTGAAGGAGCTGCTGGCTGAAATCCCGTGGTCAAGAATAGTCAATGAGAAAGGAGTTCAGGATGCATGGGAGTTCTTTAAAAGGGAGGTACTGAAGGCACAGGCTAAAACTGTGCCATTAAGGAGGAAAAATGGAAGGCATCTGAACAAACCAGAATGGTTGACTAAAGAGCTCTCAGCTGAGCTAAGTATTAAGAAAAACATGTACAGGAAATGGAAGAAGGGGGAAATCACCAAAGAAGATTATAAGCAAGTAGCCAGGAGATGTAGGGAGAAGGTCAGAAAGGCTAAAGCACAGATCGAACTTAGGCTGGCCAGAGACATTAAAAACAATAAAAAGGGCTTTTTTAAATACGTCCACAGCAAAAGGAAAAAGAAGGAGACAATAGGGTCACTGCACAAAGAAGATGGTGAATTAATAACAGGAGGAAGAAAAAAGGCAGAACTCCTCAACACCTTCTTCGCCTCAGTTTTTTCCCAAAAGGATAAAAACATGCAACCTGGCAGTTAGGGAGCAGGTGAGGAAGTGGGGGAAATGCAGCACAGAATAGATAGAGAGGTAGTACAGGAATACCTGGCCACACTGGATGAATTCAAGTCTCCAGGGCCAGATGAATTGCATCCTAGGATTTTAAAAGAACTAGCAGAGGTCATTGCGGAACCTCTTGCTATAATCTTTGAAAACTCTTGGCGGACCGGAGAAGTTCCGGCAGACTGGAGGAGGGCAAATGTTGTTCCCATCTTCAAGAAGGGAAAAAAGAGGACCCAAATAATTATCGCCCAGTCAGCCTGACATCAGTACCTGGAAAGATCCTGGAGCGGATCATCAAACAGTCAGTTTCTAATTACTTAGAAAACAATGCCGTAATTACGAAAAGTCAACATGGATTTCTCAAAAATAGGTCATGCCAGACTAATCTTATCTCTTTTTATGATAGAGTTACTTGCTTGATAGATGAAGGGAATGCTGTGGACATAGTATATCTTGATTTCAGTAAGGCCTTTGACAAAGTTCCCCATGACATTCTTGCAAAGAAGCTAGTAAGATGTGGGCTGGACAGGGCTACTGTCAGGTGGATTTGTAACTGGTTGACTGACTGTACCCAAAGGGTGGTCACCAATGGCAGATTCTCATCCTGGAGAGAAGTGACTAGCGGGGTGCCACAGGGTTCTGTCCTGGGCCCGGTGCTGTTCAATATCTTCATTAATGACTTGGATGAAGGAATAGAGAGCACGGTGATCAAATTTGCAGATGACACCAAATTGGGAGGGGTTGCTAATACGCCTGATGACAGGATCAAAATTCAAAAGGACCTGGACAGATTGGAGAGCTGGGCCAAGGCTAACAAAATGAACTTCAACAGAGAGAAATGTAAGGTCCTACACTTAGGCAGAAAAAATGGTATGCAGAAATATAGGATGGGGGACACGTGGCTGGCTAACAGTACGTGTGAAAGGGATCTAGGAGTCTTCATAGACCACAAGCTGAACATGAATCGGCAGTGTGATGCGGCAGCCAAGAAGACCAACACAATTCTTGGTTGCATCAATAGGAGTATGGTGTCTAGATCGAGGGAGGTATTGGTACCACTTTATTCTGCTTTGGTTAGACCTCATCTTGAATACTGTGTCCAGTTCTGGGCACCCCAATTCAAGAAGGATATGGATAAGCTGGAGCAGGTCCAGAGGAGGGCAACCAAAATGGTGAGGGGCCTGGAAGCCATGCCCTATGAGGACAGACTTAGAGAGCTGGGTATGTTTAGTCTGCAGAAGAGAAGGTTGAGAGGGGACATGATAGCCATGTTTAAATATTTGAAGGGATGTCATGTCGAGGAGGGAGTGGGCTTGTTTTCTCCTGCTCTGGAGACCAGGACAAGGAGCAATGGATGCAAGCTGCAGGAGGGGAGATTCCGCCTGAACCTCAGGAGGAATTTCCTGACAGTCAGGGCTGTCCGGCAGTGGAATGTGCTGCCACAGAGTGTGGTGGAGTCTCCTTCTTTGGAGGTTTTTAAGCGGAGGCTGGATGGCCACTTGTCGGGAGTGCTTTGAGGGTTTTCCTGCATGGCAGGGGGTTGGACTGGATGGCCCTTGTGGTCTCTTCCAACTCTACATTTCTATGATTCTATGATTCTATGATGGCTGACTTGAAGAAGACAAAGCAGCAGATTTCAAAATTTAAAAGAAAACGTTTACTAAAAAATTTATAATAATACATCCATCTTCAATTAAACTCACCAATTAATAAATTGAGAGGTATGCTTAGCATATTTGAGAAGCTACAGTAGAGAGCAGTTAACAGCAGTTAGCTCAGTAAGTGTTGTGCTGTACTGAAAATAGAATTTACCGTGGCAATGAAACTTACTTATGTACGGTATTATTATAGGTAGCTTTGATTAGAATATGATTTAACTAATTGAGGGTTAATACATAACTTGTTTGAAGGGATAAAGGGATGATAATGAATAATTACTAACGAATAGCAAACAATGAAGAATCAATGAGTAATTAATCCTAGAGTGTTTCAAGAACAAATTGACATGAAAACTAAATGGAACTTTTATGGGTATATAGTAAGATTTGAAATTGGTCTAATCTGTGGCACTGACAGCATAAGAAGTCAACTTTAAGTGTTAGTTGTTGTTTTCTTTGTTGTTTTGTTTTATTTTTTCATATCTTCTTATCCTTCCCCACCCTTTTTTCCTTTCCATTCTTTTTTTCAGAACTTGTCACATGTGGCATCGTTATGTAGATAGCAAATATTTGTTTTTATTATTTTCTCCAATGGACATGTTATCGTATTATATCCTACCACGGTATGTTTCTGAATGTGTTTCAACAGCAATCTCGATATGTGTTACCATGTTTGTTAATTGTACTACAATTTACATGAAAATAATAAAAATAATATTGAAAAAAAAAGTAAGTGTTGTGTTGTATAGAATGAGTGCCGCCAAAGGAGAACAGAGATCGTAGAGATAGAGTGAGAGGTGTGGCCATCTAATCCAAGCCAATCACAGACTGTAGAGTGTAAAGTCTAGATGATTCAGCCAATAATTTTAAGTATGAAAACAGACAAACAATTGAGAGGCTATCCTGGCAAAAGAGGTGAGGAAGAGACAATGCTGTTTTTTCCAACATTTTAAAAGCAACAATAATACATATTATTAACACTGCCAAAATCTTTGATTTTGGAGATGCGTTCCAACCTACCTTATTTCTAATTTTGATCCGCTGATAAAGGTATTCAGGGAAAGGCTTCCGGGGAATAAAACGTCCCATTCCTTTACTTACATGGAGATTTCCATCCTCAAACACAATCTTTCCTTGGCTAATGACTACGAGAGGAGCCCCATGGCATTCCATGCCTTCAAAAATATTATATTCAACAGCCTGAGCAACAACAAAAACGTGGTTTATTCCTATTTATTTATAAGCAAATTTTGTACTACTTTAATTCTATCTTCAATTAAAAAATATTAAGCATGTTTCTTTAAATTTAACAAGGGAGACAATTCAGTACATTTGAGGTTCAATTCCAGTTAATGTTCAGTCATTGGCGCTATTGTTGTTATTATTACCATTATTTATTTATATAGAGCCATCACTGTACATGGCACTTTACAACTAAAAGAACAACAAAACAGTTCCTTCCTCTCAGGCTTACAGCCTAAGCCCTGAGTGTAGACACGTAAGCCAATCAATTCAGTTCTGGCTGACATGAGAAAATACAAATAAATGGCACACTGCTATGATTATACTACTGGCAACAAATAATGAATAACAGCCAAAAGTACTATGATGCATCCAACCTCTTGGAATACTTCCTTCCATGGTTGAGATGTTCATTATCCATGTTAGGAACAGAATATTGATACTGATCTGTATCAAGGATCTAGAAGATTCATGTAATTTCACATAACCACAAATCCAGCCTGATCCAATAGTGGCATCTCACATATATGACAAACCACTCTGATACTTAAGCCTGATTTGGGCATTCCTGTCCCTAGTGTGCTGAACACATGATTGAAGTTGTGCTATGTAAGCCCCACCCTCTCGCACTGCACCTAGCATGTTACTCTTCATGGTCTATGTGTTCAGTGCAGCTGCCTCTAAAAGGTAGGCCTGTGAGCAATGTTCTCACCCTCAGTCCCTATGACCTTAGCGGTATTCACTGGTATCCCTAGCATATTATCTAACAGTGTACTTATCTTATCGAGATCATTTAATACCTCCAATTGCACAGTTAGCAGAAAGGATGTACAAAATAATGCTGAGCCCCTGAAAAACAGGAATCTTCCACCTGGTCTTGGGAGGACTGCTCATTCGGATCCTCAAAGCCTGGACCCTAAGCTAGCATGTTGCTGCATTCTTCCCTCAGACATACAGGTCTAGCCTCCAGAGTTATTTTCAAACCCTCTCTGAAGTAAATCCATTAGGATTAGAATTAACACTAACACCCATATGTGGATGCTGCAGCATGGAGGCACCGCACCCACCTGTATAGTGCTGCAGAATGAAACTTTCCTTCCTCCAGTAGTCTGTCTTTACAGTCTAACACCATGGCATCTGCCTTAAAAAACAGAAGCAGGTCTCCAGTCCCATCTTTACCTGATACTTTTCTGGCCTTGCCCTCTTGAAGAGAGCAGAGTACAGAAACCTGGGCAAACATGTTAATAATCATCCTTTTGTTTTTATATTCATGTTGAGTAACTTTGGTTTTGGTGGAGCCAACGAGTGTACTCAGTTATATGTTCTTGGTCAAACACTCTCAGGCTTCTGGGCTAATGACAGGTAATAAAATCCCATTTCCTCAGAGTAACTGTACATTTTCCTAGCAACTCAGAAGGAAGTTAAGGTCTTAACAGTTATACTACGTAAAGGAATACGCTTGAAAAAGCTGGTACTTTTTGACAAATAGAATTACTACTGAAACAGCATTTTTTAAAAAATATAATCTGTTTTCTAGTCAATAGCAAATACAGTTGGCCCTCCACACATGCTAGGGTTAGGGGCACAGAATCCCTGCAAAAGTGGAAAAATCACAAATATCAAAATATGGGAGGAGGGGACCAAGGCATGGTGGGATGAAGGGGCATGCAGGGCCCACGCCAGGTCAGAGGAAGATAATGGAAAAGGAATGCGTCAGCATGGTGGCACTACACTTCATCTCTCTTGCCCATCTCCTTTCTTGGGTGTGGGGAGCATTGGGAGAGGGTTTGTGGTGCTGAAAAATGGGCTTCAAAATATCCTTAGCTTGCCAGAAGCAGCTGGTGGTGGAGGAGGAGGACCAGAGGCAGTTTTTTAAAGGGCTGTGCAGCCTGATCAGAGCTGCTGAGGGAGAAGGCTCCCAAGGAGAAGAAGTACCTGAGGTGCCAGGAGGCAGAACTTAGAGAAACTCTTAAATAATCAAATCTGTAAAAGTTAAACATGTAAATGCGGAGGGGCAACTGTATACTTAAGATAAATTAATGGAACTTGAAGTGAGCTTTAAATAGTGTGCATTCTTCATCATGGATACAATAAATAGGTTTATGTTTAAAAACAGTATTTATTTATTTAATGTACTTTTAAGCCATCCTATAACCAAAGTTTTCAGGGTGGTGTGTAATCTAGTAAATTACAACCATATTTATAGTACAACTGCAATACCATATACAGTGACTTTAAAATTGCCATATATATGACAAAACTAGCAGCAAAGAAAAAAAAATCAGCACCCTCCCCCCCAAAAAAACAATTAAAAAAAGCAGCAAGAAGCAGCAAGACAAAAGTGCACAGGTGTTAAAGCACTAAAGCACTACAAAGGTTCCTGAAATGTCTGGGAGAATAAAAAGATGTTCACCTGCAGCTGAAAAGCCCATTAGGTAGGTACTAAGGATGTGCTGTTTTTTATTTATTGTTCTTGCAGGGGAAAATGAATACAGTCATCCCTCCACATTCGCTAGGCTTAGGAGCACAGGAGCCACATGAAAGTGAAAAAAACATGAATAACTCTAAGCCTTCCCAAACCATAGTTAACACACAAAAAGTATGATCACCATATTCAACCCACCGTGGATTCCTGTGAGGCATCAGGGTTCCTTCATAAGGCAGAAGTGGGGCTCCCTGCCACTTCTACTGCTGCCCCCACCATTTTTAAGAGGGACTTATAAGCCTCATTCGCAGTTTCTCAGTCTCATGAGGCTTACAGTCTCTATTAAAAATGACACAGGGCAGCAGCAGAGGTGATAGCAAATAAACCATGAATAATAAAATCCGCAAAAGTGAAATCCGCAAATGTGAAGGGCTGACTGTAATTTCATCAGTATTCTCTGTACAGGTCTGTCTTGAAAAAATGTGAAAGTCTCCCAAGCTACTCAGCTTATCTCCTGTCTACCTTGGCCATCTTGCATTTGGTAGCAGGGCAGTGGGGAAAGTGAATCACTTGAGTATCCCGGAGTCTACAGTCTTTGATAAGCCTTACTTGGCTTCTCCTACCCCTGCCCTGCCCACCCCTGCATGCGACAGCAGGGTCAAACCGAGTGAGGAAGATTGTGGCAATCCTCACTAGATTTCTCCTTATCTACCCACCCACCACCACACCTTTATGAGTGGGGGAGGCCAAGCAATGAGCATTATGGAGGCTAGAGCCTTCCACAGTCCTGGCTCAGCTCTCCTCCTCCCCAAGTTAATAATCAGGAAGTTGAGAAATAATCTATCTCTGTTGTCCTCTGGGTACTTATCCTATGTACTTAGGTTTCCTATCCTGAACTATGAAATTAATTCTCTAACTCATTACAGGATTTAAACTTGGTATTTCCTGAACATATGCTGCTTGAATAACAAAGTCTCTTGAACTGAGAGGAGTTTCAAGAATAGTCAATAATACAATAAGGAAGCAGAGATGTTGCTTTAACACAGTGGTTCCCAACTTGGGGTATAGGTACCCCCAGGACATGTAGGGGTACATGAAAAAAAATAATGGCAGGAAAAGGCTCCAATTTGCCTCTCCCTCATGGGAGTGGAAGGGCACACATGCAAAGAGGAGCCTCTTGCCTCTTCAGAGCTGAGACCAGCCGACTTTGGTGATGGGACTTGGGCAGGGCTGTGCTGCTCCTCCCTGTCCAGATGGCATGGGAAGCTTTAGGGTGGGCTTGAGGGTGGTGGTCACTTCATCTGAGGGGAATCTTAGGGGAACCAGAATGGGAGGGTGGCAGTGGGAGCTCTAAGGGGACAAAGCTTCAAGAGAGAGGGGTGCCCAAATCTAAACATGGGCCAAATGAGGGAGAGCTGAGCAGAGGGCAGTACAGACAGGCAGCTTCTTGCAACAGGTTCCCATGGATGCAAGGAAGGCTGCTCCACCTCACCAGCCCCAGCCACTGGTCTCTTCCTTGGTTCTGGAGGGAGACAACTTGCACAACCTGCCTCAATGCAGCTTGGGGCCAAGATGGTGCTGGTAAGTGTATCTGAGTGAGAGAGACAGAGAGAGATTGAGAGAGAGAGAGAGAGAGAGGCATGAGAGAATAAGTGGTGGTCACGATGATGCTAGTCTTCTCTGGAGAGAAAGGTCAACCGATGAGGGAGACAAGGCTGAGGTCTGTTTTTTGTCATTTGTAGTGTGGATGGGACTGGTTGATGACACCCTTTCCTCCCAGCCCAACTTCCCAGTGAGGAAGCAGTTGGGCAGAGAAGAAAGTTAGCGAGATGGGCCTGTGCTAGAAATGTTAAGCTATAAGCAGTTGCATCTTTCAACCTTCACTGACCTCAGTCAGTGCTCTTGTCTGGGGTGGGAATGGGCAAGAGGATAGCTGGTCACCCTCCCTTGTGAGATCTAAGTTGGGGCAGCTCAGGCTAGGGAGATGTAGGAGAATCAGTGAACAGGAGCTGCCATGGTGCCTCTTTTTTGTGACGGAGACCATTAAGAAAATGGACAGCTGAACTATTGGCAGTAGACACCTCAGTCAGTTCTGTGAGTAGTGTTCAATGAGTGAGTTCTTCCAGGTCCTCTCTGCATCTCTTCCCTTTGTTTAAGTTTTAAATTAATTTTTCCATTCATGAATTATTAGATATGGATCAGTGGTCAAAACCTGGCACAGCAATCAGTCACCAAGAATTTCTTAGGACATGTCTAACACTTTAGTGCAAAACAGTAATGGTAATTAATGTAATATTTTAATCTGTGATGTATTTTCATGAATTCATTGTATCTTTTGAGTTTTGGATGTAAATATATATGCACTATCTGTTCACTTTATTATTTCATTGCTTTTTAATCCTATTATTGGACTATTCATTTACAGTTACAAAATACACATTTGAAATAACAGCAACTATCTTGATCACAAACATGTTGCTAATATGAAGGGTAGAATTTATGGAAATGGGCTGCCAAGGGGTATGCAAGTGAAAAAGATTGGGAACCACTGCTTTCACACAAAAATGTCAAACTGGCTGCTGGACTAAGCCACCCTTCTGTCCATGAATCTAAGCAATTCTTTGTATCCCACCCATTGAGTACAGTCATAAAATCCCTTTGAATTAAATCATCCTATCCAAATAACACAGAATCAAAGAACTCCAAAAGTACCAGAAAGAAAGCTTTACTCCCACTGATAAGCCTTTCCTTAATATATTCTACACTCAAGTAAAAGTTCCTATTTCTAATGGCGGGGGGAATCATCGGCCCCCCTAGAAGTTGTTGGATTGTACTTGCTTACCATTGACTATATTGGTTCTGGCTGCTGGAAGTTGCAGTCCAACAATATATGGAGGGCCACATGATTTCAACTCCTGATCTATTAGCTAGTGTGAATACATTTTGGATACCTTCTGCTTTTCCACACAACTGCAGGTCTATCAGATCCAAAAGATTCAGGTTGGATTTAGATATTGCCCTGTGTCCATGCAAATTACTGAGAAGCCTTTACCCTGCTGCATGCAGGGCATATATGGACCATGATCCAAGCAGAGGGTGTGGGGTAATCCTGCCTCCATGGGTTGAGAACACAGGCCACTAAGAACAGGTATTCATGACAGTTTCCCTGGCAATAGCAGTGCTGACATCCATGCCTAGAATGCAACTGACACACACGGCAAGAAATATTTGTGTAGCCATTGTGCTGCCATGGCTGAGGACAGTTTAACAGCTTGCACAATTAACAGCAGTAATACCTCAAATTATCCTCACAAGCATCAAAGAGCTCTTCCTCTTACCGATTTATGACTTTTTGCTGTGATTGTCTTCACCTTTTCTGGATCCCAAATTACAATATCAGCATCAGAACCCACAGCAATCCTCCCCTTTCGTGGATACAGATTAAAGATTTTGGCTGCATTGGTACTGGTGACAGCAACAAACTGGTTTTCATCCATTTTACCTGTAGACTACAATGAATTTTCTATGAGTAACATAAGAATGGACATATAATAATAAGTACATATGAGAGAGATAAGAATTTGTAGGCAGTGGGGTGGACAAACTGGATCTACACGTCCCTATCACTTCTACTGTTACTTCTCCATCCTTAGGAATCTTGCAATTTGTAGGACTTAACAAGGTACTTTCTATGCCACTAAATGACAAACCCTAGGTTTTCCTAGGACAGCCATGACAAATTTACATGGAATAATATAACTGAGTATCGCAAGCACACCAATAGTCTATGGAAACTTCTTGAGTAGCCCACAAAATGGGTTGGCCACTAAGGTTGTTCCAAAGTATAGCCACTAAATCTTATACTAGGCTGTACCGGTATATCTATTTTCTGTTGCGCTATATGTCAGTAGTGCCAAATAAAGTAGTAGAGGTTGCAAATCATGTAAAACTGACTGAGTAGTTAAGAGAGGAAGTTGTAGATATAGTTCAGACACAATATATACAAGGAAGTGATTTATCTATGGAATATAAAACAAGGAAAAGATGGATAAATTGTTAAAACTTGTAACTTTTCCACAAGATCCAAGAAATTTTAAACCAAGAGTGAGGATATTATATGAGCAACAAGGAAAAACACTATATGGTCAAGACAAAATAAAAAAATAATGGAAGCAGTGTACTGAGGAACTATAAGAGGTGACAGGATGACAGATTTCATCAGGAAAAGCCACAATTTTAGAAAGTGAGATGGAAGCCACCATCAGAGCAATAGAGAAAATTCAACTGGGGGGCAGATGGCGAACCAATAGAACTTTTCCAAACTACAGAGACAGAATCGATTCAAATTCGAGCAAAAATCTAGAAACCAAAACGGAAAACAAAACAATGACGCACAGATTAGAAACATGCAGCATACATTCCAATCTCCAAGAAACAGATTGTAGACCATTGCATTAATTTCCTGTGCACCCAAAGTGATACTCAAGAGTTTGCAACAAAGACTTTTACCATATTTGAAGTGAGAAATGCCACATGTCCAAGCTGGGTTCAAAAAAGGATAGAAACTAGAAGTATATTTGAAATGTATGTTGACTAAAGGAGAGAACCTAAAAATTTCAGAAAAAAGTCAACCTCAGCTTTTCAGGTTATAGCAACAGTTTTGATTGTGTAGATTATGAAAAGCTATAGACAGCTCTAAAAGAAATCAATGTGTCACAATATTTTATTATCCCGATGCATTACTTATACTTTCGTACAAGAGGGCACTGTTAGGACACAATATGGAAAAACAGAGTGGTTATCCATTGGCAAAGGGGTTTGACAATGTTGCATGTTATCACCCTGTCTGTTAAATTAATATGCAGAACATTTCCTGCAGAAAGCAGGATCAATGCAGAAGATGAAGGCATGGAAATTGGGGGAATATTAAAAATTTAAAATGCAGATGACATCACATTACTAGCAGCAAACAATGGTATAAACTTAGAACTACTATTGAGTAAAGTTAAGGAAGAAAGTACAAAAGCAGCATGACAGCTGAATATTAAGAAGACACAAATAAACAACCACAGACTATATACACTTTAATGCGTATATTTAATGCGAAGATATCAAACAGTAACAGATTTTCTATGTCTTTGCTCAATCATAAATCAAAACAGAGACTATAATAAAAAATTCAGAAGAAGACTAGGCCTTAGAATGGCAGCAACGAAGAAACTATGTACGTAAGAACCTGAAATGTAAAGATATATCACTATATACCAAACTCAGAATAATCCAGGCTGTAACAGTTCCAATTTCTGTGTACGGCTGTGAAAGCTAGATGGTGAAGGAAGCTGACATGAAGAAGAGACTAGATTTGATCAGGAATTATGCTCAGACGATGATCATTTGATTCCTCAGATGTATAAGTTTTTGCTGAAAATTGATATGGAAGATGAGCAAGTAAAGGATTATATGATTACCTGGGCAAAGAATTTTGGATAAAATATAATATCAATCAGTGGAAAAAGTTATGGACAAAGGATATTAAAAATGTATTACGTTATAATCTTAAAAAAACTATTATAAGATGATGTACTGTTTGTATCTCACAACAGAGAGACTCGCAAAGATTTATAAAGAGACAAAGGATAAATGTTGGAAATGTCAAGATCATACTGGGTCCCTGTACCACCTGTGGTGGACATGTAGATGAAGATACAGAACATGATGCAAAAGATTTTGAAGTCTCAAATACCTAAAAGGCTTGAATTACATCTTTTAGGAATCTGGGAAGATGATACAATAATGGATAAGAAGCAACATAAACTGGTACAACATATGTTGTTAGCAGCAAGACTAGGTTATGCAAAGTACTGAGGAAAAAATGGATTTACTAACAATGGATGAGGGGTTGAACAGACTGTTGGGAGTCGCTGAAAAGGACAATCTTATGTACAAGATAAAGGGCAGATAAAATGAATTTTGGTCTAAATGGAAGCGGTTGATTGGTTTTTTTAAAAAAAGAATGAAGGCGATCTGATGATAATAGGTTCTTAAACCTAAAATTTTAAATCTAAAATTTATACTACTTGAGAAGCGTATATTTGGAATTAAAAGATGTACTCTGTTTCTTGCTGTAAAAGATTATTTTCTACAGATGATGATTATAATTTGATGATGATTCTTTTGATAATATTAATATCTTTTCATAATATTTTTGATGTATGCTTACTAGTATAAACTAACATAATATAAATTAATATAGAATATGCTTACTAGTATAAATATAGAACAAAGTTAATAGTGAGAGGTATTTAAGAACTAAAAAATCAGTGATTAGCAGCAATTAATAACTATGGCATTAAATGTATGATTTAATATTTAGGTGTAAATGTTGATGTCATATGAACTCTTTGCAATAAGGGCAGGAACCAACTTTTAGGCTCTTTTTAGTTATGTTTTGTTAGTTTTAGTTATAAGTAGGTTATGTATAGATTAGGGCGTCTGTATTAATGTTTTTTGTTTGTTTTTGTAAATCAGGAAAGATATTACCTGATATAACTTCCTACAGTGATCCTATTGTGCTCACCTTGTTTATATAAGATTATGCAGTGAATGATTAATAACAGGCTGGTGGCTTATTTAGAGAAATATTCTCTTTTAACTCTAGTACATGAATTTCATAGTTGTATACTATGAATCAAGTACAGATCCATACTTGGAAACAGATCAGGAAGAGTTTTGCTTCAGAGAAGTTTTACTCACTGTTTTTTTCTTGAAATAGAAAGGCTTATGATATTGTTTAGAATGTTATAGCAGCTGAGTATCTGCGAAAGAATATTTTTTGTGGCAAGCAGCCAAAAACTGCAGGTTTTGGAAGGCTGTTTTTTCTGAATGTTGTCCACGACAATAGAAATCTCAGTGGGATTCCTCAGCTCTACTCTTTTCAATATAATAATGAATGATCAACTATCTGTTACTCTCAGTGGTGCTGCTGTTAGCCTATACACTAACGGTTGTGTTTTTCACAGGTGGCTGGATCTCATTTTAATGGAACTGATTTGTGTGAACTGAAAGAATGGGGAGACTCCTGGAGTTTTTGCTTTTCTTTGAATAAAACTGCAGCTTTGTTTTTCTCTCTAGGTCAAAATGTCTTCAGTTCATTTGAAGCTATATAGAGAAAGAATAAGGGTGCCAGATTTTCAAAACAGCAATAAGGGAGAGGCTAGAATGCTAGGATTGACAGTCAGTGAAAGTGTTAACTTCCTCTTCTGCAAAAGGCTGCAAGCTACAGAAGATAGGTGTGAATAGCTCACTGTCCTCCTTTTTGTCTCCCTCCAGTAAGTGAAAGTGCTAATTGAGCTCTCTGCAAAAGTAACCTTGAGAGCCGTCCAAAGGCTCGCCAGAGCCGTCTGCTTTGTACATTATCTGCTGGGAGAATTAAGGGAGGATTACTAAATCAAAGGCAATAATTTGTATCACTCTCTGAACTAACTCATTGTTTTCTTCTATATACGTGTATGCTCAGTGATGTAATGGGGAAAAGTTAACCAAAAGCTTCCTCTGTGATAGGCTGGCTAAAATGAATAATTAATTACTGACATAGAGAATTAGAGGTATATAATGATGCTGCCTTAACTAACCAGCATGACATTTTCTGAATATTGGCTGTCCTTGCGCAAGAAATTGTTAAACAATAAAAGGCTTTTTGATTTTTCCCTGGAAACCTGGTCTTCGTCTCTTTCCTGGCCACAACATTTCTGGTGTGTTGTCCGGGAAACGGGGAGCAATTCTGTCCCCCTTGGCGGACGTTTGGACCATGGGGATTGCGGCTCCCCACGACAAAACCCAGGGCGCCCTCGACCTTTTGTCGAAGAGGTTTGGTTGGGGGAGTGGTGGCATCCCTGGCGACAGCGATCCAGTCAACGGACCTCGGGTTACAGCTGGAAACCAAGCCTCCCATGGCCCTCTGGTGAGTATACTCCCTCATGTTTGGGAGGGGAAGGGGGAACTCATCACTCCCCGGTTTGGCGAGTACCTCTCAGCAGTGGAGAGAGAAACCCCGAAACTCTTGGTATGGCGGAATAATAAATGAGACGTCTCAGTTGTGGTTTAATGGGCCTGATGGATGGGAGGTTGTTTGTCTGAATGAAAGAAGCGTGTATGATTTGAATGAATGCCGCACCTCCTATATCCATGCTGTTGTTCGTCCAGGTGGCTAGGTCGGCATTAGAGTGACTGGAGTCAAAACCCCTTTGTGTGGGCGCACGGGACCCCCTTCACCCGTGCGTCAATCCCATCTCCATTGTGTCTTGTCTGGAACTTGGGAGGAAATGGGAGGGAGAGAGAAAGTCGACAGACTCCTTTGGAGTGTATGGTAAAGAATTTTAAAAAGGGTTTTAAAGGAGATTATGGGGACCTCCAATGTCCCCCAAGAGACTGCAGAATTTGTGTCAGGTAGAGTGGCCATCCTTCAGGGTAGGATGGCCGCCCGAGGGAAGTTGGAGTCCCGCCAGGGTGGAAGGCGGTCTATTCCGTAGTGGTTGGGAACGCAGCCTACGCAGACCAGTATCCATACATAGACTCATGGGACACTGTGGTTACAGAAAATCCCCAGTGGTTACAGAAGTGTCAGGAGCAGATTTGTAAAGCAATGTTGGTCAGGCAGGATAAAATTCAGAGGAAGCTTGGTGCCAAGCTAATATTGCCCGACTCAGCTTCGGAGGAACCAAGTGCTCCCCCTCCTCCAGATACTGCCCCGCTGCCGGTGGTAGGAGCGTTGCAGCCCTCGAATTTAGCAGCGGTTCCTGTGCTGGTGGTGTCAGCGGCACAAGGGGTGGAACCCCAGAGTTATACAGTGCCGAAAGGGGCCATGACTGGGGAATTGGGAAAAGTGGAACCAGTTGTCCGGGAGGGGAAAAAGCCTGGGGGGCTGCCGTGGGACCTTAGACGCAGGATCGGACCAGGCAAGTCGGGAATCAGAGAAGAGGCAGGTCCCAGCGGAGAACTGGTGGCGCCCTTAAACACAGGTTACACAAGTGCTGGTGGATCCGGGTAGGGAGGATGGATTCCGGCGAGTGCAGAGCTACCGGTACACTCCTTTCACCACCTCCGATCTCTTAAATTGGAAGTCACATTATGCCACTTATACAGAAAAACCTCAAGAGATGGTAGAGTTGTGCGCAAGCATCATGGCTTCTCATACCCCAAATTGGCAAGATTGCCAGCAGCTGTTGATGACTTTGTTTACGGTTGAGGAGCGGAGGCGCGTGATCCAGCAAGCAGAGCGGATAGCAAGGAAAAGGGCTCCACCAGGGGTAGCAGACCCAGAACAGTGGATGAGAGGAAGAGTGCCATTGACGGATCCTAGATGGGACCCAAACAGTTCAGATCAATTGGCTTTATTAAACGATTACCAGGCTCTATTGGTAGAAGCAATGTGGGCAGGAATGAAGAAGCCTGTGAACATGACCAAAGTGATGGAGGTGGTACAGGGAACGTCGGAGTCCCCGGGAGATTATCTGGAAAGGCTGCTTAATGCATACCGACAGTACACCCCTGTGAATCCAGATGATCCGGGAAACCAGCAGATGGTGAATATGGCGTTTGTAGCGCAGAGCCAACCAGATATAAGGAGGAAGCTACAGAAGCAAGAGGGGTTTGCCGGAATGAATTTGAGTCAGTTGTTGGAAATTGCCCAAAAAGTGTATGTTAACAGAGATCAAGAAGAGAAGAGGGAGAAAGATAGGAGGATGCATAAGAAGGCAGAATTGTTGGCTACGGTACTAGCATCAAAGAGTTCTCCGTGAATAGGGGCCGGGAGCAGAGATTCGGCGGAAGGAGGAGCCCCGTTGAGGCAAGATGAGTGTGCCATACGCCATCAGCTTGGACATTGGAAGAGAGAATGCCCAAAGGCAGAGGGGACCGGGAAGCAGGGAGCAAAATGCAAATAGAGGAAGGGGAAGAGGAGTGAATAGGGGAAGAGTGGTGAACGGAAGATATGAGCTGCCAGCGAACGAGAGACCTAGCAGGGAATTTGTTGGACTGGCAGCTTTGGAGCATTACGAATAGGACAGACCGGGCCCCCTCCCGGCCCCGGGAAGCCCATGGTCACAGCCCGAGTGGGGGGCCGAGCCATTCCAATGATGATAGATACAGGGGCAGCGCGATCAGTGATGAACTTGGGAATAGCCCCAAAAACAAAGAATGAGTCTCAATTGTGGGAGCTACTGGGAAGACAGAACAGCATCCCCTATTGGAAAATAGAGTTGTGGATTTGGGAAGACACCAGGTGACCCATCAGTTCTTATATTTGCCTAAGTGCCCAGCACCTCTCCTGGACGGGACTTGCTGTCCAAATTAAGAGCCCAGATTTCCATTGAAGAAGATGGACAGATGGAAGTAGACTTCAGGGGCCCCAAGAGAGTTACGGTGACATATCCCATGGAAGAGGATTGGCGGCAGTATTTAATAATGGTTCAGCAGGAACAGCCAACAATGTTTGGGCCCCCAGGAGTTTGGGCTGAGGGTAACCCCCCGGCTTAAGGTTTGTAGCACCCGTAGTGGTGAACTGAAGTCCCATGCAGAGCCAGTAAGAATAAAACAATATGATGTGCCAAGAGAAGCGCTAGAGGGAATACAGAAACATTTGGAGCGATTGAAAAAGTATGGCATAATCCGAGAGTGTTGTTCCCCATGGAACACACCGTTGCTTCCGTGTTAAAGCCCAGAACCAATGATATTGTCCAGTCCAAGACTTGAGAGCCGTAAATGAAGCCACGGTAACTCTGCATCCAGTGGTACCAAATCCATATGTTTTGATGGGACTGATTCCATCCACTGCCACACATTTTACTGTTCTGGACTTGAAGGATGCGTTTTTCTGTATCCGGCTAGCCCCCAGAGCCAGGACATATTCGCCTTTCAGGTGGAGGACCCCATGACGGGGCGGAAAACCCAAACGTGCTGGACGAGGCTGGTGCAGGGGTGGGAAGAATTCTCCAACGATTTTCAGAACGGCTTTGGGACAAGATTTAAAAGATTTAGATCAGAACCTGGGAGGCGAGTTTTACTCCAGTATGTGGACGATTTATTGCTGGCAGCCATCGACGAAGAAGAATGTAGAGAGCCAACACAGGAACTGTTACAATTATTGTGGGAAGCTGGTTACAAAGTGTCCAGGAAAAAGGCTCAATTGTGTCAAGCCGAAGCGGAGTATCTGGGATATCGGGTGGCTCAGGGAAAAAAGAGTGCTATGTTATCTTTAGAATATTTTTAATTAGATTTTACATTCATACAAATAGGAGTGGATATACATCCTTGTTGAATATATCCACTCCCCCCCCACTTCCATATTTTTGTTCTCCAGTTGAATCTATTTTGTTTACACTTACAAAAGAGAGGAACAAAAATATGGAAGTGGGGGAGTGGGATATATTCGACAAGGATGTATATCCACTCTATTTGTATGAAATGCAAAATATTAATTAAAAATATTCTAAAGAGTGATGA
>CAOKZL010003899.1:0-62165 GCA_948472985.1 Iguana delicatissima
TCAGCGCGTATCTGCGCTTCCACACAAGTGAGCAAGAATGTGATTGCGCGGATCACGGGGAAAAGAAACACTTTTTTTCCGGTTTTTAAAAAGCACGTGCAAGCACAGTTGGAGACGTTTCTGAACGGATTGACGTGTGGAACTTGGAAATTAAAGACGACTCAGTGCACTTTAAGGTATGGAAGACCTCCGTCAGATATCGCGCTACACTGCGCTAAAACGTTTTATTACCCCCGTGTGGAAAGGGCCAGAGTCTCTTCTGAGGAACAGGAAATAATCCACTTAGCTAGTCATTGTTTCTTAGGGCTGTTGTTGGAGCTAACATTGAGGTGGGGCAGAATGACTGCTATGCCAACATGAGATCCTTAAAGGAGGAGTAACATAAAAATATAAATAAGCAGAACAATGTAGCTTTGAATCTGTTCCAGTATGCCAGTCGCATTCTCTGGTGCATTCTCCCTTGCAAAGAAGAGGTCATTGGCTGACACTCTGTTAGTGGGATATGCAGGCATAAACCTACTTTATACTTGCGTATCTTTTGTGGAGGTTCGCATTCCCTTCCTTCCCTTGCAACTATTGAAGCCCCTCTCAGGGCTCACCATTGAACTGTTGAGGCCTCTCACCATGGC
This sequence comes from Iguana delicatissima, assembly GCA_948472985.1. Classification (NCBI taxonomy): domain Eukaryota; kingdom Metazoa; phylum Chordata; class Lepidosauria; order Squamata; family Iguanidae; genus Iguana; species Iguana delicatissima. The sequence continues at coordinate 630 of CAOKZL010003899.1, forward strand.
TATTCCGTGGTTGAAGGTAAACAAGAGGGGTGGACCGTGATGTATTTAAGTCTTTTACTCCAAGTCTCAAGTCAAGTCTCTACCTTCAAGTCTCAAGTTGAGTCTCAAGTCCTTGCAGGATAATTCAAGTCGAGTCTCAAGTCTGAGAGCCAAATTTGACAGAAGAAAGAAGGTGGGGGGACAGGGTTTAAATTTCAATAATTAGAAAATCAAAGCCCCGTACTGTCACTCCCTTTTCCACCTTGTCTTAGGAATGCTTTGCACAGACTTAAAATTTCCTTTAAGTGTTTAAACTTTAAAGGAATGCAGCATACCTAGCCTGGTGCCTTCCTCACAAGTAATCAGGATTTGATTTAAACCTTCAAACCAATAGATTCTGGCTCTTCACTTCTTTGCCTTCTAAGCCTCCTTTACTCCCCGGTTGCTTCAACCAGATTTTAAACTCTCCAGATCCATGGATTCCTGCCAGATTTTAAATCCCTCCAGCTCCACTGGTTCCTGCCTTTCACTCCCTCTGCCTTCCAAGCCTCTTGTACTCTAAAGCAAGCCAAGTTGATCCCTGATTTATTGATGAGTCGAGTCCGCGTCAAGTCACTGAAGCTACTTGAGTCAGACTCGAGTTCAAGTCAATTGACTCGAGTCTGCATCACTGCATCTGGTTATGTCTCCATCACCAGATGCAAAATGACTGCATCATCCACTGAGACCTCTTGAAGACCTCAATAGATTTCAGAGGGTACTGTAATAATTTTGATTCTGGCTATAGAGACATAGTCAGACAATTCTCTGATTCTGTTCCCCCCTGCAATGCTCAACCAAGCACAGAATGACTGTGGGGTGGGGTGCAGCAGCCCCATGGTAAGTTGGGAGGAGGTTAAGTAGCCAGCTGTAGCATAGTTCCACATGTGGAACTACTATATTACACTGTACCGTACCATATTCTGACCATTTGTGCATTGGAACTATCTCTTCCTCCTCCCCTCCCGCAGTATCAGCACTTGAGATATTTTGCAGCAGTGAGGGTAGTGGCCAACAGTGGGTTTTGGATTATATTCTTTTGGACCATTTATTGCACAATGCAATTCATGGATCTGGCTCTTAAGAAGGGGCAAGTATGACCAGTCCCTGTGCCAAGCAGCTTGGCAATGTAAAGCAGACAGAAGGAAATGAAAGGGGAAGAGTTGAACTGAAGGCAGACATAGATGGGGAAATCTGTGTGGTTATTTCAATTCTGCATGCACTGAGTTAGTTAAAAATATGGTTTAGGGCAGGCATAGGGATCACATAGAGGCCTAAATGTCCTGGAGGCACCAGATCTCAAATGCTAAGCGGGATCAGCCCTGGTGAGTACTTGAACAGGAGACACCCAACTACTGTAGATTATATTTCAGAAGAAGGAACTGTCAAAACCACTTCTGAGTATCCTCACCTAAGAAAACCCATTGAAATTCATGGCGTCACCATAAGTCAACAGGTGACTTGGAGGCATACAGACACATGCATGCAGGAATCAGATAGGTGATGTTCAGTCTCTGTGAGATTTTTGCACCCTCCAGAACCCTTCAAGATCTAGTCCCCACCCCACCCCAAGTCCCACCTTGAGGATCTCAAAAAAAAGAGAAGGGTTTCTACTCCTATAAGTCTCCAGGAGCAGCAATCCTCTCCGTGTCCTCCTTCCTCCCATCTCCCGCACAAAACTGGTGATTTTTTTTCTATTTGTTTTGGGTGGAAAATTGCTCTGGGCTCCTGACTATAAGCCAATATATACTGCAATTCAGTGGGGGCATGTAGCTTGGTGAAAAAAAGTGGAAAATCATGTAGACTAGACATACAGATCTGAAAGAAGATACAATAGGAAGGAAGCAGAGATGGGAGAAGAGAATGAAAAGAAATAAGATTTAGAGAAAGGGAGCACCATCATGTTTGAAATGGATATCTCAGGGAGTACTGAGAGCTTGAGCAATTTAGAGACACACATTATATCAAAGGTGTTCATTAACAGAGCTGCTGCAGTACAATCCAATGCCAGTCCCATGTCAGTTAGAGAAAGCTTTTTACAAACAGTACATCAATGCATATATATAGAACTATACCACCTAGAATTCATTTCTTCTGATAACAAAAGAGCAGATAGAGCAGACTTGTATTCTTTCCTTGATGCCATTGCCTTCTCTGAGACTATTTTTTCCCTGCCTTAGGCTCGCCTTGGACGCACTGCAATCTCCGTAGCTCATCGCTTGTCCACAGTCAAAACTGCTGATGTCATCATTGGTTTTGAGCATGGGAGAGCAGTAGAAAGGGGAAAACATGAGGACCTGATGGAACGGAAGGGAGTTTATTTCACACTGGTGACTTTGCAAAGTCAAGGAGACAAGGCAGTCACAGAAACATCGCTACAAAGCAAGTATCTTATTTTTGCATATTCAGAAAGTGCACTAGTTGACCAGAGTGAGTTTCAGTTTAATAGAACATGAATCTTTTATTGAATCAGACTGCAGTCCCATGCTTAAGAACAAAGGAAGCTGCCTTGCAGGAAGTCAGACTTTTGATCCTCTCACCCTGGATGTTATCTACTTGAAGAAGCTGTCCAAGAGAACAGTCTTTCCCATCACCTGCTCCATGATCTTTCTAACTGGAGATGCCGGGGATCCTAATAAACTATAGTCGTAACTTAAACCCAGTTGTTAGTCACAATTAAAGTCAATCTGTTGAATTAATGAGAACTTGATAAGTCAACACTTATGTAAGTTCCAGTTATTCTATGGGTTTGTCACCTAGATTTTTCACAGGGAAGGGACTCTAGGCAAGGTTCATGCCCAGTATGCTAGCCAATAAGCCACACTGAGAGAGAGATCAAATTTATTTCAGATTCTGCAGAATCAGAAACACAAGGCACACAGCAAATCAAGTGTTCCCCAAACACAAGTCAAACTGCAACCTGTATAGTCTTCAAGGATTACACAGTCCTCCCTGGGGCGGAGATAACTCTACACGTCATGAATACATTATTATGTCAGCATTCAAGCACTGCACATGTACATATAGATGGCCACAAATTATAATACCAAATCCCACCCTGGGGATGTGGAAGTTAATATTACACTGAAGCTTAATAAGGCTATAGGTAACTTTAAGTTTAGCTCCTGTGGTCGCTCCCCTTCCTGTTGGCTTAGTTTGGGGTGCTGCAGACATTGCAAACCACAGAGCTGACCACACTCTAGCATCCACTCATACCTGTTTCCCCATTTCTGTTATGTCTCTGTTGCTTTAGGCCCTTTCCACACGAGGCTGGTGAATCGGTTCGTGCCATTTCTTACTGCATTTTCTGGGTTCGAAACAAGGCGGACTTTCCTTAATTTCCTTCTGCACAGCTACTGCGTATGTTCCATTCTGACTCGGAGGAGTGCGAGTTCATGAATTCACACTGCCTCCGCTGTGGCCACTCCCGATACTCCCCTCACCCTGCCCCGTTAGCTGTGATTGGCCCTTTTTTATTTTTTTTGCATGGTTTAGTACATCATTGCGTACGTGCATACATGCAAAAGTCCATACTACCCCCTGGCCCCTCCCATGAGCCCTCTCCTGACCACCAATTTGCATTGGTGCGAATGTACGTGTCTGCGCCACTGTGAAAGTACGAATCGGATCGATCTGGAAAATTGGAAAACCGATTTCTTCCGGTTTTCAAATAGCGCACTTTACCACCACATGGGGGTGCATTTAGTTGGAATTACATGCAGAACGAAGGTAAATAAACCGAACCTAGTCCGCTCTAACGTGCAGAAGACGTCTGTGGCAAGACGCATTGGCTCGCCGTAATAACCGCGTGCGGAAAGGGCCATACTTAGCTAGTTTCCTGTTATTCAGACTTCTTGCTATTTTGCAAGCCTTGCTTCACTGTTCTCCTATAAGCTTCTAGCCATTTGCCAAAGCTACTGTTCAGTTTCTGAACTCTGGGCTCTCTCAGGTCAGTTTTAGTTGGAACTAGCAACTGTAGACCATAAGTGGGAAGCCTTTGGCTATCCAGATGTTTACTGTTCAACTGCCAAACGTCCCATCCAACATGCTCAATAGTCAGGGTTTGTGGGAGCTGCAGCCTAAAACATTTGGAAGGCCAAAAGTTCCCTGCTCCTATTATAGATCTTGGAAATAAGACAGATGGAATAGAGTGCTTTGTTGGTGATGTATGCACCTGAGTTCTTTACTCATATGTACTGAACAAGCTGCCTTCTATGTTGCAGTTCATTTTATGAATATCTCAATTGTTAACACTTGATGATACTGATGTGATTGTGTGGATCTCGCTCTTCTTCTTAAGTGGATTCCTTGACTTTTCTGAAACAGTTTTTTGAAGCATCAGACATAAAATGTAAATAGTTTCAAGCGTGCATCCATTTCTTGTGCATGTCATAATACTCAATTCCAGCAAACAGTCAAAGATGCCTCCTTCAATTATTACGTCTTCTTTTTTCTTGCTTTCACCATGTCAGAAGAGGCAAAAGAGCCAGTCATGTATTGGGATTAAAGTGGAGGATCACATATTTGAATGTCCCTCACATGTGACGTGTTGCTTGTAAAATACCAAATTAGCATGTTAGGATAAATGGTTCTAATTTAATTTTCATCCTGACAGTCCAGTTATATATTTGCCTTGACATTTTGCTTTCAGGGGAAGTTTCAGAAGGCGACCCTCTTGTACACATTCTACAGTCTGAAATAGTAGAACCCAACAAAAGCTGTCCAAGTGACTACTCCATTGGATTCTACTCTTGGTGAAAAAAATTGCTTGACGGGTTCCTTTCTGAAGTGCAAAGAGCAGCATAACATCTTTTTTCCTGTGGACAGACCAGGAATAGATAGAGATTGCCATGACTTCCTTGTGGCCATGCATAGGATCATGGAAGGGCATGAATCCATGTAGATGAACTTGCCAAATGAGCACACTGAAGACCCTAAAACAACTTTGTAAAAAGTGCACTTATATTTGCATCGTACTATCATAGAAAGACTTTTGACTTTGTAATAGATTTGCTTCCTGCACTATAAGCAACATTTTAAAAAAACCAATCTGATAATTAATAGCAATTTGATCATTCTTACCATCTAGTGAGCTTCTATGCCTATATTTTGCAGTATCTGAACCAGCGCTTGAGAAAGTACAGTCCTTCAGCAGGGGAAGCTACCGTGCCAGCTTGAGGTAAACTTAGGACTTTTTACTTTTACATATGGAACATGATGCAATACAGTGTTAGGATGTGAACTAATATGTGAGGGAAAAAATTCTTTTTGAAAATCCTGCTCCTGTGAAAATTAATGTCTGGTTTTGCCCATCAGTGTCCTAAACATGTGATGTTACTTCTGATGGTGTAGGCCATTTCTGCACCAGACTGTTATAGTGCTATTATTCCACTTTCAACATCCTATGGAATCTTGGGGTTTGTAGTTTAGCCAAAGGCCCCTTCCTAAACTACAAACCCCAAGATTCCATAGGATGTTGAAAGTGGAATAGCACTATAACAGTCTAGTGTGGAAATGGTTGTAGAAATTGATGCAATAAGGAAAGTTTTGCTATAGGGTATATATGATGATATCTAGAGGAATGTAAGTGTCTGTGTGCACCTTTTAAGTTGCCTGTCAACTTATGATGACCCCATGAATTTCACAGGGTTTTCTTAGACAAGAAATACTCAGAGGTGGTTTTGCCAGTTCCTTCCACTGAAATACAGCCTACAGCAGCTGGTACTTGTTGGCACCCCACCTTCAGTGTCCTAGAACAAGGTCCAGGTCATTTGGGAGGACTCAAAATGGTAGCCAGACTGCCAATGTAGTAGTGGTTTCTGCTACTTGCTTGTGACAAAAATAACACTATACTATCCTAGGAAGAATGTAACGAGGGGCACCCCAGAGCATTGTTACAACTGAAGAAAATATTGGGAGAAATTTTCCTTCCCTTGAGGTAACCTGCTGAAATTGTTCCACCAATTTTTCATCCCACAAATGTAATGGAGAATTTTGTAGACAATTGACACATAACAAAATCCTTTTATTCTGTAGTTGTAGTATTGAGAGGGCTGCCTGAAAACATATTGCTACATGAGGCAAAGAAGAAAATGACATCCCCTCCCCATCCCACAAAGAGAAGCACATTGGACTGGCAGTTAACTTTTTACTTGAACACTGGGAGGTGGGATAATGGGTCAACAGCAGGCTAGTTGAGGGAGTCCTGGACAGGTTGTGTGGAATATACCAAACAGTCCTCCAGCAGATGTGGACAGATGGGGGAGTTCAGGAAGAACAACCAGGAGGCTGCCACTGTTGCCTCCTTCCAGCATCTGAGGCCTAAGGCTCCCTAATGGTAAGGCCAGACTTGTAGTAGGCAAAGTAGCTTGGTAGGTAATGCAGAACCAGGCCAAAGGACTGGCTTCACTAGCTTTATATATACTCAGTTTTATTTATATTTGTTTAAGTGATTAGAGCACATACTATTGTTTATCATCATTTGTTATCAACTCAGCTTTGGCCATTTCCGCACTAGACTGTTATAGTGCTGTTATTCCACTTCCAACATCCTGTGGAAATCCTGGGGTTTGTAGTTTACTTGTAGTGGAACTGAGATAGAGACCCACGGTTTAGAAAAAAATTTATTGTGCACAATGTCTCAGTGAGATAATTCTCAGAAGTCTGAGCCCCGCCTCTTTACATTCAAAGCAATTTATACATCTCCAGTTCAAATACTTCACATGTTCAAGAAAGGAAATTGACACAAACACAATAGTTCTCACCATCCTTCTGCATAATCTTACAAATATTGCAAGGCATATTGAGGCACATTTCATCCTCCCTAACATTCTATTTCACAGTGTCCTATTGTTCTTCTTTCAAACACAGAGTCACTTCAATTGCAGGGAAAATTAACTGCTTTTCTCAACTGCTTTTCCCTCACACCCAGAGGTCATCTGGGCTGACCCGAAACTGCACATCCACTATATACTGAGGCCAAAGACCTCTCTGGCTGAGAATTCTAAATTCCCCTCCCTAAACTGCAAACCCCAGGATTTCATGGGTTGTTGAAAGTGGAATAATAGCACTATAACAGTGTAGTGTGGAAATGGCCCTTGTCTTATGACAATCCTATGTATGGGGGACCTCCAAGATCTCTGTTTATCAACAGCCCTCCTTACATCTCACAAACTCAGGCCCGTGGCTTCTTTGAATGAATCAATCCATCTGTAATATGACCTTCCTCTTTTCATACTACCTTCCACCTTACCAAGAATTATAGGCTGAGATCCTATCTCACCGAGTTTGTAACAAATGTGTGACCAAGTGTCATCTACTGGCCCTATCCCCAAACCTGCCATAACAGTCAGTAGCTGTTCCAAGCAACCAAGATCTGTTCTGTTGGTGATCAGGTACAGCAGAATGATGTTTCCAGCCCCGTGCCACCAGTGCCACTGTGTCAATCAGAAGCAAGACCTATGTTGCAATTCCTCTTCGCGTCACAGATCACTGACAGGAGGGAGCTGGAAACATCATCTTGCTGCACCCTGATCACCAGCAGAAGAGACTTTTATCACTCTGAGTTTAAAATGGGATTTGAGAGACATTTACTTCAAATACGTAGTACATGAATATGTAGTGTAACTGAATAGAGAGCAGCTAAAAATCTATGAACTGTAGGTCACAGATCCTTAACTGCCAATATAGGATGCCAGCTATCATCTTTTCCAGTTGAGTTATGTTGTCTCATGATGGCTCCAATTCTTCATGGCTTAGCATAACATAGTAATTCTGCATGAGGAGTCACTCTAGGCTGAACCACATATCACCCCTCTCAGACTTATTGTACAATTTCAGAAGCCCCCCCACCCCCTGCCAACATGGCCATTCTGTGTCTTGTGGAGAGTGGGCAGGATTTTTGAATTATTACAGCAGCACTGCGATACACTGGGATCCTCCAAAGGTCTCATTGCTGGTTTAATCATTTGCATCTAACCAGATACTTCTCCAGTTCTGCCCACTCTCCACAAGGCACAGAACGGCCAAGCGGAGGGGAGCTTCTGAGACTGTATGATAAGTCCAAGAGACTGTATGATAGGTCCATCTTTAGATACTTCAGAGAGAGGGAGGGAGTGCGAACCTCCACAGTGCCCCAAAAAGGCTATACGCAGGGTAAGGGAAACTTACATCTGGTAACGCCCCAACAGAATGCCAGTTGATATATCCAAAGTATGATAGCCTCAATTTAATAATTTTAGCTTCCAGGGAGACTACAGGCTTCATTTGCTCTTGGACGCATTTATTTGTTGTTGTTGTTGTTTTTTTTTGGTAGTCCATGGTACATATAGAATACTCCCCAAGCACTATATTTCAAATGAGTTGGTTTTCTCTCTGTCAAACTTCTTCACTGTCCAGCTTTCACAACCATGTGTAGAAATCAGAAGTACTATGGCACAGACGATTCTAACTTTTGTGTTTAACAATATATGTTCTATCTGTCATGAAATGTTGCCATAAATATGAGGCATACTCTGCTTTATTGAAAACTGTATGCAACAACCACTTTCAGCAGGCACCCCTTGAGATTTGATCTTTTAAAATGGGAATCAATGCACTAAAGTGAATTGGTATTCTCCAGGGAAGGCAAGCTTGTCTCATAAATCTGTTTATATAGAGTGGTCTTTTAGATATAGCTCACCCGCGTGACTGAAGTGCTTGCCTGGAACCTGATTATTCTCACTGAAGGCTTTGAGACAAGGCTGTTATTATAAAGTAAGCATCCTTTCAACAGGAACAATATCTAAGTCTGTAAGCTTTGTTTGGAAATGAAAGTTTTGAGGCCTATTCCAGAAAAGCAAAAATAATCTTGAAGCTCCCACTGTTCAGAAATGCATTGGCATAGGCTTAACCACAGTAGTCTTGTTGCATGCTTTGTGAACAAGCTTAGCAAGAGGTTCCCAATCTTTTCTCCTCAATTGTTGTGTGATATAAGAGGACATATGAATGTCTCCAGCTACGAAACATTTATTTAGAGGACTACTTTGGAAATTATGTTTCATTGGTGCTCTGTTCAGGTTGGCAGAAGGGAGAAGAATATACACAGGCATCTTTGCAATGTCTGAATGATCAGGTGCAAATCTGTCACATGAAACTTACAGATTTGACTCAAGGGCTAATTCGTTCACTGGCTGAGAACCACTGGCATATAGTTTCGCCAGTGATGCTCTGCTGATTTGACTTCCGATTCTGCAATGCACATATTTGGTAGAGATCTAGGAACAAAGTATTTTCTCTCATTGCCCAAATAATTAAAAAAAAGAAACAAAACCTGCCTGTTGTTGTTGTTGTTGTTGTTGTTGTTGTTGTTGTTGTTGTTGTTGTTGTTGTTGTTGTGTGACTTCAAATCATTTCTGACTTACAACAAACCTCAAGCAAACATATCATGGGGTTTACTGGATCTGAGAGTGTGTGAGGCACCCAGAGTCACCCATTGGGTTTCTTTCCATGGCCAGGCAGGGAATTCAGCTCTGGTCTCCAGGGCTGTAGTCCAATGCTCAAACCACTATACCACACTGGCTGTGTCTCTACCATACCAAAAAATTAAGAAATGATCCCTTATATATCTGAAAGCATATATGTTTACAATTAGCAATTTGTCTTCTGAATTATAATTCCCGAGGGGTCAGCTCTGTAGGGGTCTTGGTGCTCCAAATTTGCCTGATCATTTCAGGAGGGGGGCTTGGCCTTCCAGCCTAGTCTTGTAGGGGAGATTGAGACCCTTCCCCTGCCCCATGCCGGGGTCCATGGGTGCAAATCTCAGAGTTTTGATAAGTCTAGTGATATCTCACTCCTGTGCATGTGGGGTGCCACATCAACTATACAACCACTGGCATTCACACTTGAATATATATATAAAAAATAGAGATAGTCATTGCATGTATAGCAACAAGAAGAGAATGAATAGAAGAAAACCCTTCAGTTATGACATCCTTTTATTTTACTGTAATGATATAAATTCTTCACACTGATGTCCCTAAAATGTGGCCATTTTTCTTTAATCCTTCATAGGGCTTCCCTTCGGCAGCGTACCAGATCTCAGTTGTCAAATATAGTCCCTGACCATCCAGTATCAATTGTGGGAGACCATTCAGAGCATAACTATAGCACAACTCAGTATGAAGAGGATGATAGACCACTTAAAAAGGTCAGTAATAGTCTTACCCAAGGAAAGACAAATGTGTATTTTGTTTTCCTAGCATTTATTTCTTGTAAAATGAAAATCTGAACATGAAACCCTACAGGGTTTCTTTCTGTAGCATAAAAGTAGAATGAACATGATAGAAAATATTAATTATTTAAATTAAACTTTTGTGGAGAAAACATTTTTGTGAGATAAGTTACTTGAATGAGCACGTAACACTGAACATATGAATGGACAGAAGCTCTTATGATCCTGATCTGAGTACTTGAATGGTTTTTAGTACATATTAGATTTACAATTTGTATATTAGGTACCAGAGACTGAGGCCATTGCCACACTGCACTAATGCTATCATCGTGCTATTACAGTGTAGTGTGGAAATGGCCTGAGTTATTCAAATTCAGGGCTTTTCTGCATTACACTGTTACAGTGCTGTTATTCCACTTTCAACATCCTGTGGAATTCTGCGGTTTGTAGTTTACTGAGACAAAAGAGCTTTCTGTCTGAGAAATCTAAATGCTAAAGTGGAATAACACCACTATGGGCATTTCTGCACAACACTGTTATAGTGCTATGATTCCACTTTCAACCCCCTGTGGAATGCTGGGGTTTGTAGTTTATTGAGACCAAAGTGCTCTCTGGCTGAGAAATCTAAATGCCCCTCCCTAAACTGCAAACCTCAGGATTCCACAGGATTTTGAAAGTGAAATAATAGCACTGCAGCAGTGTAGTGCAAGAAAGGCCCTCAGTCTCTGAGTTTTCTTCACAGTTAGATCTCTTGAGATCTAATTGTGAAGAACCCATTTGGCTTCATTAAATAACACATTAAGATTTCAAATGAAATGAGTAGTAATCTTACATTTTTGATCTTCTTCACAGTTTTCTTGTGATCATCCATTCCAATTTCTGTTGTTGATTATGTATGGCAGAGTTGGAGAATATTTATGGACTTCCAGCTATTGTTGGACTTCAGCTTCTAGAATCCCACATCCTTACTGGCTGTGCTGGTAAGGCAGATGGGAGCTGCAGTCCAACATCTGGCAGTCCACATGTTGCTCACCTCTGATATACACCTTCATGTTCTTTATCCTGTCATGTAGGCCTAGTTTAGAAGAGGTAAAGAACTGTTTCTGGATTATACCACTGCAGTTCGTGGGTGGAAGACTGTAAGGTTGAATGTTTTGCAAGAATAAAAAGAAAAAAGTCCCTTGCACATGGAAATGTCATATGTCAGAAAGAAGACAAGGACAGAACTCATTCCTTTGGCATTTGGTTTTCCATGTACATTTTTTTTAATGGAAGAGTGTTCAGTCAGCCGCATGATAACATACTTGCTATCTTAAGTGGCACAGGCCAGACACAGGTTTAACAGTTCATCTGTTCTTCAAGCAACTCAGACCATACCTAGGCCATATCTGCACTGCACTGTTGTAGTGCTATTATTCCACTTCCAACATCCTATGGAATTCTGGAATTTGTAGTTTAGGGAGGGGCATTTAGAATTCTGAGCCAGAGAGCTATTTGGCCTCAGGAAACTACAAATCCCAGAATTCCACAGGATGTTGAAAGTAGAATAATAGCGCTATAACAGTGTAGTGTGGAAATGGCCTTAGAATCAGGGTGGTTAAAGACTGGAAAAAGTAGAATAGATCTATGTTTATTTTTGGGAGTGAGTTGTGGATTGCAATCCCCACTAGTAGTTTAAGAATTCAAGGGTCTTGGATGCAAGAGAGCATTTTGGTGAGGTGGCAGAGGTTAGGTGGGCAGATTGCATGGAAAGGGAGAATAGAAGGAGCAGAGTGGCAAAAGAATAGACAGTTGCTTTGAAAAAGTTTTATACTCCAGTGCAGTGGGATAAAATTGGAGAGGACCCATAGCTCAGGAGCAAAACTTTGCTTGGAGTCTCTGGCATTTCCAGATAGGGTTGGGAAACAGTCCTACCTGAAATCCTTGAAGGCCATTCCTAGTTGTTGGAGTTGGCAATCCTGGGTTGGATGGACCAGTGGTCTGATGTAGTTTAAGACAGTTTTCTCTGTTTCTAAGACATGAAGTCTTTGGATTCTCAGAGGGGTGAGAAGGGGCTGTAATTCTAAAAAGGGGAAGTGATGGCCATATTTGACTCCACTCATGCTATCATTTTGCAAGAGGTTGGAATACTATATTACAACTGGCCATATCTGTTAATAAGGGCACCAGGAATATTCCCAATAGCACCATGTTATGACAAAGTGCTCTGAAAAGCTCAGTATATAAAATTCCTAATGAGTCTGGAGATTATGAAGTATACAGACACATGTAAGTGTAAGTACTTTGCTTCCACTGAGCTCTCCAGAGGAGAGAGAGATAGGTTACAGATGAATGGAGAGTTCTCACATCACTCTAGGTACATATGGAAATCCTTTCACAGTAGTAGAGTGGAAGAGGAAGTTAGTCTGAAGCAGAAAACAGTCCTGACTTTGCTTCTCAATCTTTCTCAGAAGTGCCTGAGGGTGCTATTATATGGATCTGTTAGTAAAATGATGTTTGCTTCATGTTCAAAGTGATTCTCCTTGCTTACTTCTTTCTCCCCTTTCTTTAAAGGCACTGGTTACTGTAGAGGAGGAAGAAGTAGAACCCGCTAATGTTGCCAGGATTTTGAAATACAACGCTCCTGAATGGCCCTATATGGTGGTTGGATCACTGGGAGCAGCTGTCAATGGAGCAATCAGTCCACTTTATGCTTTGCTCTTCAGTCAAATTCTTGGGGTAGGGCATGACAAATTTTCTTTCCTTTGCATTGAATCATTTAACTTCTGCTCAAGGGATTGAGTAGAATTCTGGGCAGATGTTGCCACAAAAGATGTACACAGTGCTCTGTATGCCCTCTATACACAAATGCTTTGTGTTGTATTGAACTCTGTGTAGAGCTTTCACCATGCCGTTTGCTCTGTCCCTCACCTAAAGCCACATTTGAGTGAAACCTACAGCTGTGTGCTGCATTTTTGCTGACAGAAAATCTGCTTGAACAACTGCATGAATTGGCTTGAATTATAGTCTGTTCAAGATTTCAACATCCCTACCATCTCCATGTATTGAATGAAAGTGGGGAGTGAGGACAAGCCTGGGGCTCTGCAGGCAACCTCATCCATTACCGTTGCTGTACTCCACTGCCAAAACTTTTCCAACCACCCCTTTGGCATTTTTTGCCACACGGTGGTTCATAGCTCCTACACATGAGAAGGGGCCCTGATTGGTCAGGGTTCTGTCTCATAACTGGGAGGTTTTGCATGTGCATCTGTATATCTATAGCATACAGATATGTATGGCCATTTCCGCATTACGGCCCCATTCCAGCATGGGGATGCATTGAAGCTGGTCCGTGACATGTGCTATTGCATGACATCATTATGGCCCTGTCCTGCTCTTATCACGTCCCCAGCTGTCGCAATTGCACGTTATACTATAATTGGATTTTTATATATGTGTGATGATTGCGTCAGCTGGGTCTGTGTGGGAAGCAATGGCACTGCCAGGATGATGCAGGGATGTCGCAGGATCCAGGTATGTTTTGGAAAGGGCTTATGTTTGCTATAGTGGAACACGGCAGTGGTGCTGGTCAGAGCTTACCCATATGATCTCCTCTGCACACTCATCCAGTGCAAGAAGAGATCCTGTTTGTCTTCAGTAAAAAATATCGACCTCATCACTAACAAAATATCAATCAGAAATTATAGAGCTGTGGTTTCCAAGTCCTACTATCTGTCAGATTTCTGTCCCTTTCTTCTTCCTTTCCTTCTCCTTCTTCTTCCTCCTTCTCCTCCTTCACAGGGCCAGAAAATGTTCTCCAGTGTTCCATTATGTGTGTTGAATGACAAAGGAATGACAAACCCAAGTGCTAACCTTTTAGCCAATGATTTGAAATTATAAATGCTAATCTATTAATTTGATTTTCTGGAGCTAGCTAATTAAAAAAAATTACCTAAGACTCTAAAAGTTTATATTTTTGAGAAGTCAGTAATGGGAAGGAAAATCAATTTAATTTTTGTCTGAAGGCAAATGTTGCGAAGTCACTGGATTGGCAACTACATATGCCACTGTGATTAATTGCCACTTTCTCCATTTTGCCTTGTTTTACTGTAAAACATGTTTCATACTATGGTAGATAGGAGCCGTGTTCTCGCTGTGAGGAATGCCAATGGTAGTGGGATATTATGCATTTTTTAAAAAGGTTGAAATATCTCTGCTTTGCATTTGGGTATGTTTCTGATATGCATGTGTAATTTCACATTTCCTAATGAGCAAATAATTGCAGTTGGCTTTCTAAGGGTTAAAGGAAAATGCCGAACAAGTATTTATCAGAGAGAGTGGGGTGGGGGGAGTAGAGAAAGAACTACTGAGTCTCCTCATTCTCGTCTGAAAACTCATTAGTAGATTAGTGGACTTTTCCAAACTGACTGTTCAAAGTTTCATTATTGGCTGTCATTTTTCTCTGATTAGTGCTTCCTTACTCTGCTTCAAAACTGCATGGATGATTATTTTAAAAGGAGTTACTAATAATACCTTGATTGCTGCCGTCTCAGTAGCTGCATACTACTTCTGATCTTGCTCAGATTTTAGTGGAGTTTAGCATCATTAGTGTCTTAAGTGACAACTCATACTTTTCTTTTTAATTCTATATATATATATAAGAAAAGACTGTGTCCAGTTTTGAGCAGCACACGTTAAGGAAAATGTAGACAAATTGCAACAAAGGGCAACACATCTAGTCAGTGATGTTAAAAATATGGCCTATGAGATCAAAGAACTGAGTATGTTTAGCCTGGAGAGTAAAAGACCATGCAGAGAGAAGACAGCGCTCCTTAAACACCAGAATACCTGTCCCATAGAAAAGGTCAAAGACTTGCTCTCTGATGTCCCGTCAGGACTAGATCTAAGGGAGAATATATTTCAATTGAACATCAAGAGATACTTCTTAAAAGGGAGTGCCATTTGACAATATTGTCAAGGAGTGAGTGGCTTTTTCCCTGTTGGAGGTCTTGAAACAGAGGTTGGGCAGCCATCTGTCACAGATTTCCTAATTCAGAGAGTTGGACTAGATGTTCATCGCTATGTTATGAGTCCTCTCTCCAACATTATGATTTCTTGAGTCTAGCTGGTGTCAAAGGGTCCACTGCTGACTTCAGTTATGAATGAAGCATATATACTTAAATCAGGGGTGGGCAAAGTGCAGGCTGCATGCAACACCAAGACCCCATTTTTGTGGTCCCTGAAACCTCCACAGTCCCCCAAAGCCCTTTATCCCTCAGTTTTTAGAATTCAAAAGCCCTTTCAAGAAGTTTTTGCCCCAAACCACACATAAAGCCCCACAAAATCTGAAAATATACAAAAATATCCCAAACCCCACAAGCATCCCAGAACCCCGTGTTGTTATTTTGCCTTCAACTTGTTTCCAACTTATGGCAACCCTTAGGTGAACTTGTCCTGGGGTTTTCTTGGCCAGATTTGTCCATTGAAGATTTGCCCTTGCCTTCCTCTGAGGATGAGAGTGCTTGCCCAAGCTCACTCAGGAGATTTCTGTGGCTGAGTGGGGACTTGAACCTTGGTCCAACACTTGAACCACTGTGCCACGGAGGGTCTCCCGGAACCCTATACCATCCCCAACGACCTGTTTTCCTCTGCAGTCATTATCAAAAAAAAAACAAAAAACCACAGGAAGTAATGTCTTGTCACTTCCTATTGTCACTTTGGGAGGGAATGCTAAAGGAAATGGAGGTGCTTGGGCTAGCTGGGGAATTCAGCCCACATGTAGGGGGCATGGGGGGGAACTGATCCGTAGAACCCAGGAAGTTGTGCACACTGATTTAAATAGGAAGGATTCTTGGAAATAAAAGAAGTTTATTTTGCAATTCAATATCCCAGTTTGTTGTTTTTCTCTTTTATTTTTTGGGGTTGTGTTATTATACACCTTGACCTGTAAAAGGAAAGGTGGGTTGGATTTATTTGTATTAAAACAAATGTATTTCAGGTCAGAGAACATGGTCTTCAGTCTTGAGAGACTTGATACTTGATATCAAGACTTGATACCTCACACTTCTTTCTTTTAAAAATTCAGTTATGAGGGAAAATCCATATGAAAAGATCTGTGGCACATGGATGACACTGATGAGTTCAGTGTGTCAAGGTTGTTGCCGGGCAGGCAAAGATTTCCTATGAGTGAACAGCAGAGATAAGCGGTGGTGTGGCCAAACAGCCAGCTGCAAGGCCAGCAGAATTGTTATGGCTGTGTCTTGTGTATTAGAGAAGGCCACATGCCAGAGCACTGATTGGGTCACCCCACTTGTTCCAGGGTGACAAAGTAGCATTAAAAGGCTGGTGTTTGCCTTGACCAGCTGCCAGTTAGATGCCCTAGCTGGACCTGCCATGCCATTGGCAGTATACAATTGTAAGGGGAGATGCTGCCTGATTTTTCTCCATTATTCTCTGTTTTTCCTCTTTGTCTAATTGCTGGAAAGCTAGCATGTTTTGGCTAAGCCTTTATCTTAGAGTGCGGCAATAAATCAGTACTCGAAGACTTATTTAATGAGCTCTGGAATTTTTTCTGCTTCACTGGGGCTCTCTGCCGCGGCGAAGCCTTGCTTCACAGATAGCACTCTGCTCATGCTCAGAGGAGCCAAATCCTGCCAACCCTGACACAGTGTGGTGCGGAACTGACCATAGGGTGCTTGAATACACCACTGTATGCCTTTCCATATCATTACAACCGTGTTATGCAAATCCCAGGCAAGAGACTCACAATAAACTTGTAACTGTCTTGTGTGAAGACACTCTAATAGTATGGCATTTTCTTTTCTTTCCCAAAAGACCTTCTCTATTCTTGATGAAGAAGAACAAAGGTTGCAAATCAATGGCATCTGCGTGCTCTTTGTTGTCGTTGGAGTCATATCCTTTGTAACTCAGTTCTTGCAGGTACTGGCAACTGAGTTGTTGCTCCATTTCTCCCTTTCCCCAGTTCTTACATCTGGCTTTATTGATACATGTACTTGGATTAATGCTTAATACAGTTGGCCCTGCATATGTACGTATTCTATATCCATGGATTCAACCATCCACAGCTTGAAAATATTTAAAAAAAAATTAATTCCAAAAGGCAAACCTTGATGTTGACATTTTATATAAAGGATACCATTTTACTATGTCATTGTTTGTAAATGGGATTTGAGCATCCATAGATTGTGGCATCCATGGGAGGACCTGGAACCAAACTAGCGAATCCCGAGCAAATTCTAGTGAATACTGAGGGCCCACTGTGTTGTCGGTTTTTTCTCTCCCACCAGGGGTATACATTTGCAAAGTCAGGTGAGCTGCTTACGAGGCGGTTAAGGAAGATTGGTTTCCAGGCTATGCTAGGCCAAGAAATTGGTTGGTTTGACGATCACAGGAATAGCCCAGGGGCCTTGACTACAAGACTTGCTACTGATGCATCTCAGGTTCAAGGGGTAAGAAATTTGCTATATAATGGTGCTATATCATTGCTATATAATGATAGCTATATAATGGTGATTTCATGCATCAGGAAATAGAAGTTCAGGCCAGAGATGTTTTTGTGAACTTGTAAACTTATGCAAAATGAGTAAACTTAATGTGTAATGTGTAAACTTAATGTGTAAACTTAGTCAAAATGAGACAAGACCTGTATTGCCTCTTGGTTTATTAAATAAATGCATATCAGAAGCTCTAGAGAGGACGAAGCACCTGGGGTGTGTGATGTTGAAGAAAAAAAAAATAGCTGAAGGGAAAGGGTAACATACTTTTTTTATCTTCTCTTCTCTGTTTTTTTCCCCCCCTTCCAAGCTAATTTGTTCTTTAAAAACTCATACTGAGGCATGGCACAGCAGGTATAATCAGCCAAAGAATCTGTGGACCAGTTTTCACTATGGTGCTATTCTTGTGGCTTATACTATTTCAGTCTGCAGGTGACTAGTAGAGATTATTTATTTTCAGATATTTAATTTTTTATGAAAATATTTGTTGCCCTTCTTTCTAGTGGAAATACACCACTTGACAGCTTATTCTCAGAAATGACCATTTCTTGAAAACAAGATAAAACAATCCACCAAGAAGACAGAACAGATGGTTAAAACACTACCTGTCTTGTATCATGTTATATGTAGCAAAACTCTGCTGGGATTAAATGATCTTCAGTAACTGATGAAAAACAGCAAAGGGGAGAAAAATGACACTCCACAGGAAAAGAAATCCCACAATCTGAGTGTAGTCATTAAGAAGGGACTGTCTCACATTCCCCTCTTAGGGAAGACATCCTTCGATAGTATGCCAACAGATGGGATGTTGGAATACTCCAGGGGAAAGAACTCTAAACTTTCTACATATAAAAACAAAAATTATTAAGGAGATAACTGACCCAGAACTCTTCTCCCTGATATTTAGTTTCTTTTAGGTGCAGTAGTCTGAAATGATAGCAATGAAGATTTCAGTGAACAGAGATGGTAAATGAGCTCCTAAGTGAGCACAGCAAAAGGCATAGGTTGATGTTGATGGGCAGCTTCAAGAGTGCCTGCTTCCCTTCTTATTGTGGTTCTTTTCCTTTCAAATGGACATGAATTGAGGAGCTTTCAATTAGACAAAACATTTAAACAGAAGACTGTTTAATGTAATGTCTTTGGTGAAATGGGACACATGGCTACCCTATCTGGCGTGGTCGACCTAGTTGGTAGAAGCCAGGGGAAATGAACAATATGCTAATAAGGATGGCTCAGACATGTTAGTCTCCCTCACCAAGGATGTCATTAGTGGGCTGATTTTCACAGTTAAGGGTATCAAATCTTGTCCTCTTTGCATGGGTAGGAAATATCAAGGTACTTCTTTGCTCAGTCTTCTTGAAGCTACAGAAAACTTATGAGGAGCTAAGCTGGAACCTGTGATTCCTTCTGTATAATAGCTTTCCTTCTTCCACAGTTCTGAGGAAAAAGTATCCCAGTGTTCAGTGTGGAAGAACCTGCTGGTGATCTCTTTTTGTTGTGCTTTACTTGAAGGCAACTGGGACCCAGATAGGAATGATTGTGAACTCTCTCAGCAACATCGGAGCAGCCATTATTATTGCTTTCTACTTCAGCTGGAAGCTCAGCTTAGTCATCACCTGCTTCTTGCCTTTCTTGGCTTTATCTGGAGCGGTGCAGTCTCGGATGTTGACAGGGTTTGCTTCTCAGGACAAGGAAGCAATGGATGCTACTGGGAGGGTAATGATTCTCTCATCTTCTTCTTCTTCCTCTTTTAAACCTAATTTAAGCTTCATTGAGATGTTGAGTAATAGCTTAAGCAGTCAGAATTAACAGGCGTTTCAAGCCTGACAGTTTTACAAAAGTCAAAATATATTTATATGTTTCTCCTCATCAAGCAGCAGGAATGTCACAGCAACTTTTCCAGCAGTTCACATCCTGGTTGTTTGAAAGGTGGCTTGTTTCTCTTTGGTAAACTACACAATACTCAAAATTAGTGTATGCTTTGGATCTCTTTTGCTTTTAGCTGAAAAGGAAGTGTGCCAGCACCTTTTATCCATCATGCTACACTTTATTTATATCCTGCCTTTTCCCCAAACTGGAAACTGTGACCAAATCTCCCATTCTCAAGCTGAGAAAGTTTAAACCTTCCTTCCCACCTGGATTTTTCCCACCAAATCCACTGTCACTGCCACCACCGGCTTATCTGTAGGGTTGCCAGAATGAAAACTGGAGATTGCTCCAGTACCCTTAATAGGTTATGCAACCAGATAACTAGCAATACCTACTGTAATTCCCTCTTCTGCACAACCATTAAAGGTACAGGAGCCATCTCTTGTTTTCACTCTAGCAACTTTCTTGTGGAGGCTTTAAAAAATGAACAAAAGAAAGCTTCCATTGATGTTGACTGCAGCTCCACCACCTTTTTCCTTCTTTGTCAAGACTCTATGTGTTGATGGCAGCAAAATTTGTGGAGATTAAAGAACTGAGGGGGAAGTTTTAAATATCCCTTACCTGTGTAGGATGGCTTTCATCCAGATTGGGCCTGCATATATTTCCTTGTGAGTAAAAAGCAAAGCAATTCTAAATTAATGTATTGTATAGTTTAAGGGTTGTAACATCAGGTGGTCAAATTTTCAGCTTCCGCTTCCAATCAGCAGGATTAAGGAGAGCTGAGAAATATGTTTATGCTGTGTAAGGAATATAAGTCATTAAGCAGAGGGCAGTGGTTGGATTAGCAGCCCTATTAACAATTGCTGTTGCGTGCCCCCAAGTCGTTTCCGACTCTAAGGCAAATCTATCATGGGGTTTTCTTGGCAAGATTTCTTCAGAGTGGGTTTGCCTTTGCCTTCCTTAGAGGCTAAGAGAATGTGACTTGCCCATGGTCACCCACTAGGTTTCCATGGCTGAACAAGGATTCGAACCCTGGTCTCCAGAGCTGTAGTCCAACACTCAGACCACTAAACCACACTGGCTGTCACCCCAAGGCCAAGCGTAATTTCACTAGCCATGTTCCAAACTTGGATCACAGGCCTCCTCCTTCCCTTGCTACACTCCCCACCTCAAAAACTTCTCTGTCCTGAAAACCAGCTGATTGATTAGTTTATTTTTTATCCTTTTGTTCTCCTTGTTTAAATTCTTTATGTTTCTGGCTGCTTAATTTGTAGCTATAGCTGCCTAGGCATTATTGATGCATATTTGTCTGCACATGAATGTCACACGTCCTATAAACTCTTGTCTGTGTCTGTATGACCTAATCAGTTCTTCTAAAGTTCTTGTGATTTCACACACATCTACATTGTAAATCTAAGCCCATGTTACCCTCCAAGTTTCCCAGTTTGCTGGAGACAGCTCTGATTAATCCTCTGTTGTCTCATTTTTTCAGTCGCTTTTAAGATGTAACTGAAAATGCCATTCTGGGTCACAAGCACATGCATGTACTATTCAGAGTGACAAGATAACTACCCTACCCAGCATAAATGACTTAAAAGCAGTATTCTGGCTGCATAGTAAAAAAGTGAGTGAGTGAATGAGTGAGTGAGTGAGTGAGAGAATGTGCTCATGGCTAACACCAACAATTAGACAATGTAATGAAGATTAAAGACAGAACAAGTTTGGACATGCACAGTGAGTTGTTTGTTGAGCTTCAGTGACAATGTGGCTGCAATAATCGTTTACGATGCTTACTCAGATATGACTCTGAGTATTATTACGATATTGCCATATTAAGAATTCCAATAGCAGTCTTGCCCAATAAAGTGTAAACCAGCTATACAGGCAATAATGGTTCTCAGTTGATCACGTCAAACAATGGGTTAGACCTCTCCCCATTGCTCAGGAGGGCAAGGATCATTGGGCTAATAGCCAAACATATGCATGGATAGCCCATACTTTTCAGACATCTAACAGATTCTCTTCCCTCTCCCCCCATCCTGGCACTTTTTGGACAGATTTCCAATGAAGCTCTCACAAATATCAGGACTGTTGCTGGAATTGGGAAAGAAAAAACATTTATTGAAGCCTATGAGAGAAAGCTGGAAATTCCATACAGAGCTGCAATCAAAAAAGCAAATGTTTATGGAGTTTGCTTTGGCTTTGCACAGTGTGTTGTGTTTATAGCCAATTCTGTCTCTTATCGGTATGGGGGATTTTTGGTTGACAAGGAAGGACTTCATTACAGCTATGTATTTAGGTAAGAAGATACAGACTCACAGGTAGAAATACAGGTAGGCAGCTTATGCAAGAAGACACAGATGCACAGAGAGAAACACTTTTCCTTAAAAGCCACAGGTGAACAGCTTCTGGGAGTTTGCGTAGGACCATATGTCTCCTCCTGCCATGTAATCAAATTTGCTGCAGCAGGGACAGAAGCAGCACCTCCGTCCTCTCTGCTACAATTTCTTTTTAAAACAAGGTGCACGAAGAGCGTGCATCTTATTTTTCAAGCTGATTGGGGAAACACTTTAGCTTGAAAATAAGATGTGTGTTTGTTGTTATTTTAAAGCAGGGGAGGGAATCATGCTGCTGTACTATAGCTCCCAGCGTCCCCACTATTGACCACACTGGCTAGAGCTGGTAGATTTGCAGTCTAACAATAACTGGAAGCCTGCACCCCTATAATAAACAATAATCCCACTTTTAGGACAATGCTGTGGTGGCAAACTCAGTAGTAAGGTATGGCTTTAAAAATGGGCAAGGGTGTCCATGTCATGTCAGCAGGCAATCTATTGCCCACACGTGCTTAAAGAGAACTGTAAGGATAAAAGACATAAAATCTCCACCTTAAGAGGCAATATTCTTTTGAATTTCAGTTGGGGGGACAAACAGAGATGGAGAACTTTTGCCTTAATGCCTTTCCTGTGGTCTTCCCAGACGTTGGTGGCTGGCTGCTGGTGGAAACAGGGGCCATTTCCGCAGTACACTCTTATAGCGTGGTTATTCCACTTCCAACATCCTATGGAATCCTGGGGTTTGCAGTTTAGGGAGGGGCCGGCTGACCCTTCCCTAAACTGCAAACTGCAGGATTCCATAGGATGTTTAAAGTGGAATAATCACGCTGTAAAGTGTAGTGCGGAAATGGCCAGGATAGTAGAATCAGGATAGTACTCTGTTCCATAGGGCTCTTTGCAAGTGCCTCA
The DNA here is from genome assembly GCA_948472985.1 of Iguana delicatissima. Taxonomy (NCBI): domain Eukaryota; kingdom Metazoa; phylum Chordata; class Lepidosauria; order Squamata; family Iguanidae; genus Iguana; species Iguana delicatissima. Next base: position 23,465 of record CAOKZL010003899.1, read on the forward strand.
CCCACTAAGAGCTTTCTCCTCTGTTTTTTTTTCAGGGTGATCTCCTCCATAGTAACCAGTGGAACTGCTTTAGGAAGAGCATCTTCTTATACACCAAATTACGCCAAAGCAAAAATAGCTGCAGCACGTTTTTTTCAGCTGGTGGATCGGATTCCCCGAATCAGTGTTTACAGTGATGTTGGAGATACATGGGTAAGATTAGTATTATCAGAAACACATAATTGTAGCATTGGGAAGATACAACAGTCATGCAGTCTGCTATTGCTCCAAACTAGATTATAGTGTTCTAGGAATATAAATGTAGGAACAAACAAAGTGTGCTGAGGGCACAGAGTGTGTTTGGTAAAACAAGCCCTTTTGGAATGAAGAAATAATGTGTGTGCAGGGTAAAAGCAAGACACATTGTTGCTAGTTGAGGACTGAGTGATGTTTGCATGTGGCATAATTTATTACTGTGCTGTCAGCTTCTCAGATGGTTTGATCAGTAATTACTGAGATTTTATATGATGAAAATTTTCCCCTTATGCTCCAAATTCCTTTTGCATATGCTCCAGCCGTTTTAATTTAGCAGGATGGTCCAGATTAATTCTCTGTTATTGCACTTTTTCAGCTGCTTTTAAAATGTCCTGGCTTCTCTCCCATCCTCCCAATTTCCTCCTTTGTTTTCAGTTGCAGCAAACTGAGTTCAAAGTGCAACAGCAGTTTGCACTCAACTCAGCAGGAGGACAGAAAAGAAAGGAGTAGAATTTTGCCCTTACTAATAGGGTATGCTTTTATGTCCAGAAAGTTCCTTTTGTCCCCTGTCACAATCTCCCAAAACACTGTCTTTGTTATAGTCTGCTATGAATGTTGACCATGATTCAGTTAAACTTCTAGACTGTCTTTCAACCAAATTTGTTCTTAGGCATGTTGTCAAAAATAAATGGTATAGGAATTAAAGCCAATTAGGTTGCATTCCTAATAAACTTACACAAAAGTCAAATCAAAAGGAGACTTTCTTTTGAGTAGACACAGACATGCACAACTGCACTGCTAGGTACCAAAAATCAATTAAAAACAGCAAATAATTAGACCTAAAATACAGAGAGGAGTAACTAAAAATAAATAATACAGCAATGAACCATCTGGTTTAGTGGGCATACTTAGTGAATACCTTTTTTTTTTTTTAGTCTACAGTAATATAGTCTGTTGTATCACCTAAATATCCTGAAGGTACCAGATGTTGCCAGATCTCAGAAGCTAAATGGGGGTAAAACCTGCTTAGTAGTTAAAAGAGAGACCTTCAGGAAATACCAGATGCTGTTAATGTATATTCATAGGAAGGCAATGGCAAAGCACCTCTGAGTACAAAACTAATGTGGTTCACACAAGTTGACAAGTGATTTAAGGGCACATACTATCCTTAGTGTAATCTGTTAAGAAATGTTTTCTAGGAAGATCAGTTGGTAGCCCTGCTTTCAGTACTCATATAAGTCCTACAAACATGGCAATGTCCTTGATTTGGCACTGCCAATTGGCAAAACACCTCTGAGTATTACTCACCTAGGAAAACCCTATGAAATTCATGGAGTTGCCATAAGCTGACAGGCAGCTTGAAGCTACATGCGCGCACACAAACCACATGGTACAGAGGATGTGAAGAATCAGCACTTCAGGACCATCAACCATTTGCGGCAATTTTTTATCTTCATCACTATAGATGGTGAAATCACTCTCTCTCTCTCCCTCACTACACTTCTGCCCCACCTCACTTAGGGTTATTACTATGATTGCTGTTGTTGTTAAAATTACTAAAATAATCCACCAGGAACATTCCTCTAAAGCAGATGTCATGTACACCATATTGCCTGTATTTTAAGCCAGACCATTCCAAAAATACACTCCAAAATTTGATGTAACCCCATCTTGCTGTATTTGAGGAAATCAGAAAGGTGGACTGCAAAGGGCGCTCAGAAATAGTTTTGCCAAGTAGCTTATATTGTGACCATTCTAAACATACTTTCAAAATGTGTCCAGCCATTTTCTGGGAAATTACCTCCCAAAGAAGACTTCACATATGCCACACAGCCTAGGTTTTAAGTTAGATCCTCCCAAACATACCATCTATGTTTGGTTGAAATCCATCCAGCTGTTCTTGCATGATGCCCCCTCTTCTCATGGTAGTTCTCACGTGAAAGTTTAAACTTAGCTACTATCTTGCCTCCAGCTGGATAGCTTGTGGAATTGCTTTATCAACAACATATTTTCTGACTGATAATTGCAGCTATCAACAGTGCCTTATTTATTCAAAAAATGTGTCAAACTAACAAGTGAAGAGAAGAGCATGCCAACCACATCTCCATACCCAGTTTTCTTACCTTCCTACATGTAGATGTGGGGAGCCTCAACTATCTAGGGAGACTCTCACTGTGAACTGGAATCCTGATTTTTCAAATTCCAGCTCGTGGGGAGAGCCCTCATAAATGACAGAGGTTCTCGTCTTTGGATACATTGTCTTTCACACATGGAAGGTGACACAAGTTACAACAGAAGGGGAAGGGTTAATGCATTCTTTTGCTCATCTTTTCCTTGTTGATTCAGCATGTTTCGTGAACAACTGAACAAGGTTTTAATGACTATTGGCTTGGTTTTATATATTTTCAACCTTAAAATAGTGATTTTATTTTTTTCATTATGAGTCATTTTTTATTTCATGAAAGAAAAGTGGAGCATTTCTCTTCATTATATATACATACACACACACACACACATATATATATACATACATACCTGCCATAGATTGAACTGCCTTTTAATGCAGCATTTTGTGTTGGACACAGATTTATCCATCTACAAGCTTTTATTGCTTGATAGCTCAGTCAACAACAAATGTTGATTTTGCACTGTAACCTACTGCTGTGTGCTACAACCCGGAAACTATAGTGATAAATGATACAAATGTCATGAACACTTTTATGAGTAATGCAAGGCAAATATCACTGCTTTTATGGTGCATTTTTATTTCTCTTTGTAATGACGCAGAGATGAGGAAGTCATACTGTGCTCGCAATAGAAATACTTTAGAACTCCCACATTATTTTCTATCCCTGTTGAATGTTGTATATTATTTAAGAAAGCGATAAAGCTGACTCATTAAATGATGTACTTCAGAGTGTAATATGTCTACTCTGAAGTAAGCTCCATTGGACATCTAATCTCATTTCAGGTAAGACAAATCATGGATAGTACAAAACTCAGCCTGGGTTTTTTTTAGAAACAAATAGAAATAAACCACCAGAACTGGACACTCTGCCTTCACTGCCTTTGTTTTGAATTTCATCTGCAACAATGTGTGGAGAAAAAACTAATTAGCCTTTCTGAGCAGCCTGGATCAAGAAAAGAAAAATACTAAAAACCAAACTAAAACCACTCAGAAATTAATGCAGGTTTCCCAACATTAACTGAGAAATTAAGCTAATCAGCACCTAAGACCAATATCTGGGGGAGGGGGGTCACCTAGCTTTGTTGCAGCAAAAAAAACAATAAGTCTTGTGGCATTTGAAAAAGCAACAAATTACAGCAGACTTGGGTCTCCAGAGGTTGCTGGCCCCTAAGGCCATTTCTGCACAAGTCTGTTATACAAGACTGCCGGCCCCTCCCTAAACTGCAAACCCCAGGATTCCATAGGATATTGAAAGTGGAATAATAGTGCTATAACAGTCTAGTGCGGAAATGGCCTAACTCTCAGAATCCTTAAGTATTAGGGCCAAAAGACATGCTGAACCATTGTTTAGAAGGAGTGCTCCCTCAAGTGGTGAAAGCCATCCTGTCATCAGTGCACATTATTCTTCTGCAATTGACATCCTGCATTTCCTCTGCTGTATTTCAGCTACATGATTCTGCAATACTGCACTTCTCAGGTTCTTACCAGAGACTTAAGCAACAAAATGTCCAGCTCACCCATCCCTGCCTCTCGCTATTTCAGGGTGTGTGACAATTTAGCTATGACAGATAAATTGAGAATCCCTCTTCTAGCATTTCAGCAAAATGCCCTTTTCTAATTAGGGGTTATCAAATCAGGAGCATCCCAGACCCTGAAATATCAGGGCCCAAAACTGAGAGTTTGTCTCACCCGAGGGTGCACCTGGAACCTTACTGATGTTGTTAAGTGGAATACATTAAACATCTTCCACAGTTACTCAGCACACCAAATCTAACACAAAAATATGTCTCTGGTTGGAAATTCACTTTCACAGGCTCTGCAATATATACATATTTCCCAACTCTGCTTTTAACACCTTTGCAAGTACTCCTTTTAAGAACATGTTACAATTTAATCCAACCATAGAAAATTTTCCATGCTCTACTTTGAACAGAAAAGAGTATACAGTAGCCATGGGTGAGGGGGAACACAAGTATATTCATAGCAGTGCTTTCACCATGAGATTCTTATGCCTCATCCTGAGGACTAGAGAAGAGGATCCAGGCTCTGAGCAAAACCCTTTCTAGAGTGGAGATCTGATGCTATAGACCCAGTTTGACTCCTAAGTGGGGATGACTGTATTCTGGGAGATAGAAGATTATGGGGAGGGCAAATCAGCATTTTCCACTTCACCCCACCCCACTCCCATGATGCTTTGGATAGTAAATAGTCTACATCACAGCATCAAAGCCTTTATCATTTATCCATAGGAAGAGGCGTTCTTTCTGATTATCTGAAAACAATTTCCTGTTTTTGTTGTATGTTTACAGCCCCATCGCAGAGGATTTGGTGGCTAAAAATCTATACTAAACTAAAGAGCTGAGACTTGGATTGATAGTCAGCTTGTAGGGTCCTGATCATTGCACAAATGTCCTCCATGTGTTAGCTTAAAATGGGAGGATCCCTCTGTGTCTGTGTTTCACCTTATCCCAGGGATGGGAAATAAAGAATGGTGGAATGGTGGTGAGGGCAGGGGCCGGGGTTGAGTTAACATGTATAGAATATAAACTGACAAAGCAAACAATTTCCTCTGGTCAGGTTCCCCAACATTCAAGCTTACTTAGCATGAGGTAAAATGGGTTAGACCTAGGACATAAACTGTACTTCCTCCCTGTCTAGTTTTCTCTGGGAGAGGAGACCAGAGGTAAACACTAATTCTTCCTCTCTTCTTCCCACACTATCTAACAGGTTGTTCCACTGTACGGGAAAACACTTCCTCTCTCTACAACCTCTCTTGTATTCTTAGTAACTTTGATCAGACTAAGACAGTTCAGAGAAAAAGAGTCCTTAATATTGAAGCAATTGCCTATATAGAAAGGATTCATGGTGAATTAATTTTATTTCTTCTCTTCCCCCATAAAGGGATACATACAGAAAATGCTAAAAGGCGTACACATTTTTTCAAGTGCAAAAATATAGATTGTCCATGGAGAAAAGTTACATAGCAAATGGCAAACACAAGCAACATTTGCAACACAAGCAACATTTGCAACATTATCTAGGCTCTTTCTATACCATACCTGGATCCTGTGTTGTCCTGTCGCAATGTGGGACCTGAATGCTCCCCTCTGCACCCAGCTGGCTGCCAGTGGATGGCTAGTATTCTGGACATGCGCCTTCCTTCCACAGTGCAGCTGGCCTCTTCCTGTGCTGCATTGAGGAAGGAAGCACTTGATAGCGCTTCCGCCCTTCCCACATGGCCACTGGTGATGCAATTGTTGTGTGAAGGGAGGCCATCACTGGATTTTTTTTCCCCTGGTAATTATATATCATGTGATCACAAGGGCTGGGGATGTGACAGGAGTGAGACTGCAATGATCTGTGATGGCACATGTCACAGACTGGCTTCAACACGTCCCCATGCCAGGATGGCACCATCATGTGGAAATAGGCCAAGTCTCTTGTCTCCAAAGCAGTTCCATGACTGAGGGGAAAAAATGCTAGTGGCTTGCAGTTACAAAGCTCATTGTCTTCTGTGTTTTGACCCTCAGTCTTGCCAGTTAAGCCTCTAGGAGTTGAAATCTAAAGACATCTGAGAACAGAAGTTTGTGACTTCCTGCCATAATAAATGTCTTGCTCTTCAAAATGGATACCACTGTGTTATGTAGGAGCCAATATGGCCTAAGGGAGGGCTGCTATGAGAGTGTTGTCGTAACCTCAGTTATAGGTAGTTAGTGCTACAGAATGAACAGAAACCACAGCATTTGTTCTTTTTATGATATTAGCTGGCAGAGAGGTTATGAATGGGCTTCCTTAACAAACCAAACCAGGTTGGTTTTTCATAGTCATAAGTTGATATTATTTTAGGGTTAACTTATTGGTAGTGTTGACAGAAGATTGCTTTCTAGTTTGTAATTGTTCTTTAAAAATGTAAGAGTCCCCAGGCTACTCTAAAACAGAGCATTTTTGAAGCAATGAGTAAACATTACTTACTACACTATAGATACAGCAACATGAACAGTCTTTACACTGTTTTTAAAATAGCAGTGTTGATAATGCCATCATCCAGAAATGTTACACTTGACATTTGTATTACTTGCAGTGTGTTGCTTCCAAGCGTGATGATGGAAAAGAAAATTAAAGATGGCTATTACTTCCAATTTGCATGCAAATAAGTAAACAGTTTGCTTTTGATCGTGACAGCATTATAGCATTCCTTTTAGTGCAAGACCCACAGGAGGAAACAGAAGCAGACAGTGAACACTTGAAATCTGTGTCGACGTGCATACGAAATCTGGATCTTCCACACTGTACTGGTGGTGATGTGCCTAAATTTGTCAGCCTCCTTTGTGGTTGTAGTTCTTACTATAGAAAAATTATTGCGAATCCCCCAATGTGATAAATATGTGCACAGTGGCTTTTCATTTTACTTGCAAGTGCTAGCTTTTGTTTATTAAATTGCCAGTTATATCTCAATGAAGATAAACCGCTTCCTTCTTCCAAAATTCTTAGTAAGACATTGCAGTTTTTTCTATGTACAGACTGATTTTGGTTTCATTTGCTTCTCAACAGAATGTAATTAGTTGTGACTACTATAAGAATAGTAGCAATAGTAACCATTTGTTTCATAAGAATCATTTGTGAACTCAAGAAGACCAAAGACCATCTCTCTGTCTCTGCATAACCAGGACAATTTCCAGGGAAGTATTGAATTTCAGAAATGTATCTTCACATATCCTACTCGTCCTGATGTCAAAGTGCTAAACAGTCTTTCAGTGTCGGTAAAATATGGACAGACCCTTGCTTTTGTGGGAAGCAGTGGATGTGGCAAAAGTACCAGTGTCCAGCTTTTGGAACGATTTTATGATCCCGATGAAGGAAAAGTGGTAAGTAACACTCCTTGTTCTGATAATAACATGGTACTGATAAATAAAGTGAATCTTCAGTTCTTCTCAGATTTTACAATAAGAATATAAAATATATAATTTATAACTTTAAAATAATAGGATGCCTCGTGTGCACCTTAAAATGGCCAAAAAAATAACACATGGGCTCTGCAGCTTCTTGCCCTTTAAGATTTCCCAAGAGCATCTTTACTCCAGAAAGGATGATTTAGAAGCCAAAGCAGGAATCTTTGTACAAGTGACACTTGCTTGGCCTCTTGTGCCACACACAAAGGAGCATCTCATCAGGTGAAAAACCTGGCTTCTTCTTTGTGGCCTCTGTGACTCACACAATTGGGTTTGTGCCTGCGCAGAACAGCATTTGGAACCTTCTAGAAATCCTAAAGTAGGCGTTTTGACCGTTGAACCCCTCCCTCATCCTCTGAGGTATAAGAGCCCCCACCTGCTCCAAAGGTCAGTTCCTTTCTTTCTGCTGCGTTCGCAGCGTCTAAGGAGCCTTTCATTGGTGTTTGTCTTAACTAAATGGTTTTCTTTGACTTTGGTATGGTTGACGATGATTTTTTCTTGGCATTTTAGACTTGTTGAACCCTGGATTTACTGGACTGACGATGGACTGTGTTTGACTAAGGTTTTTTGGATTCGGATTTGGCACTGTTGCGGTGTATGGCAACCATACTGTTTAAGCGCTATACAGCGTGTAAAGGCAAGATACCCAATTGAGACAGGCATTCAAAGTGCCTTTTGTGTCTGGGAGAAGGCCATAACTGTGATAGATGATGCTGCTGCGATTGAGGAGCAACTGATTGTGCAGGGGGCCGAGCCAGTGACTAAGCAAGTCAAGATGCAAATATCCCCTGCACTGGAAGGTCAAACTGAAACTGAGTTGCCCCAGCCAGCTTATGACGAAGAGGGAACCAGTGATGCAGAAGGGTTGCAGCCAGCTGTGCCCATCAGCCCTCAATCACACAGAAGGTTGAAATGGGTTGCAGAGAGGGAGGCTGCTTGGACTAGGCTGAGGAAACAATAATGAGCAGCACCTGCTCACAGGGGCTATTTAAGTCTGCTGGTGTGGCTGCTCCTTGCTTGCAGCAAATCATTAGCAAGCCCTTACATCCTTTGTGTCTCCTGCTCCCTGAAAACCTCCGGATGGATCTCTGCCTCCTGAACCTTTGGACTGGACCTTGACCTGGCTTGTCTTGTGTTTTTCTGGTGTTTGGTATATTCAGACTCCCCAAGTGTTCCTGGCCTCTCTCTTCCTTTGCTGGCTGCAGCCCAGCAGAGAGAAATTCCTGACAATAACGTGAATTCTTGTACATACTGCCAAGAATTCACTCCACAGACTAGACGTAACAGAGCAAGCAGGTTAAGAGCTTTGCTCTGGGAACAAGTGTTGTCTGCGTTGGTTCCTGTGAGTTGTGCAAAGACATCTGGCACTAAATCCAGGATGGCCCAGATTTCTTCAACTCTGTTGTCTTGTCAGTTGACTTCTTCATTGGTGCCGAGATCGATGCCAAGATCGATGTCGACATCTCGATTTTGGGAGTCAAGATCAGAGAAGGCTGTGAAGAAAGTGTCTGATGTCAGTGAAAGTTTAGCCTCTCCTTCTTTGTTAAGAAAGAGGAGAAGGATAAGAAGAGGAAGCTGAAAGAGTCTTCAGACCAAGCTTCCATGGAGAAATGTAAAAAAGAAGATAGACATGTGGTTCCATCTCCGACGTCTCCGAGGCCAGTTACATCTGAAAGTGATGTGGAGGCACAGATTGAGTCATCGTCTCCTGCTAGACATCTAAAGCAGGCACCGAATCCTCCTTTAGAGATACAAGAAGTTCGAGTGGAATCGGAGGGAGAAATTGTTGATTCTTCTCCTTTGATGAAGGTGGGACCATGGCCTCAAGTTCAAGATTGACCTCAAGATACGGGGCGATCGGTGTCAGTGCAGAGAAGTTCACAGCGGGAGGTAGTGACTCCTAGACGCCGTAGGAGAACACCTCCTTCACCTCCAGGTCTGTCTCATAGGTCAAGGTCGAAAGGAGATCACCTTTGAGATATCATTGTTACAGATATGCAACTCCTCCCAGATACCATGAATGTTACCTAGATGAGATTTCTGTTGATTCAAGGGACATTTCACCTTATCCTGAGGACTACAGTGATTGTAGACATTATTGGCACTGGGCTGATTCTCAGACTCAACACTGTTGTTCTGAGTACTATAGGTCGAGATCTTGTTCTCTGTCACCTTGACGTCGAAGGGTTTCAGTAGTGGAGCTGGAGAAGGTAGCTCCTCAACGAGACTGAGGGAGTGGACATGACACTTCCCATAAGGAGGTTGCTGTTGAACCTCAAGAAAAATTGAAGGACAGATCTATGCCTTCTTGTTTGGAAAGATTGATGTCGGTATCGAGACTTTGTCGGCATCTAATTGTTCCGTAGATGCCGACAAACACTGTCCTACACTGGTGTCAAATGCTGAGAGGATTTCTCCAATGGATGATGTTTGATCTTTTTCAGATCTTGTGTTGAGAATGTCTCATTCTCTTAATCTCACAACTAATATGGAGAAAGAGGACTTGAACTTTTCAGGACTTTTCAGGAGCTTCAAGATAGGGCACCTGCAACTTTGGTGATAGCTCCTTTACCATATTTGTTGCATACTGTCAAGAAGTCATGGACGACTCCTTCCTCGGTACCGTCAACTTCAAAAAAACTAGAACCTCTTTATTGTGTTATTGAAGATGAACAAGACCGGTTGACTCATCACCCCAAACCAAATTCTATTGTAGTTGATGCTGCACAGTCAAGGCAGTCACAGAGACTACACATTACTCCTGCCTATAGAGAGGGGAAGAAGTTGGATAACTGGGGAAGGAAAACATACTCTAATGCTGCATTGTTGTTTCAAATTTCCAATTATGCAGCATGTATGGGAGTGTATCAACAATTCTTGTGGCCCAGACTTAAGACTTTCATTGACATGTTACCTGATGATGACAGGAAAACTGCATCAGCGCTGTATGGTGAAGCTTATCGGCTTTCCTCTCAACAACTTACAATGGCTAAACATATAACTGATTGTAGTGGTAAAGCACTTGCAGGAGCTATAGCTTTGCGTAGACATGTGTGGCTGAGATTGTCTGGGTTGTCTCAGCAAGCTAAGTATATGTTTGAGGACTTGCCTTTTGATGCTGTTGGATTATTCAGTACTGGCACAGATGGAAAGCTAGAGCATGCTCAAAAGATGAGGAGCACTGCGAGAAAATATTAATTTCTAGCTTCGTATTATCCATCCAGGTACCGGAATAGAAGGTATCAGCCATTTTCAAGGAGACTGACAAGTCCAATTCAAACACAGCATCAAAGACAGACTACACCACAAGATCAAACTTCGAGGAAGTTTCCTTCAACAAGGTTCAAGCAGCCGCAATACAAGAAATGTCAGCCTGATTAAACCAAGCGTAGGATTTGACAATCAAGGGTGCGATACCGATGTCTTTCCAGATGTAAGCACCATGTTGAAGGATAATACTCTGCAGATTGTTCAAGGCCTAACTTGTCAAAGAGGTCATCACGGTACTGAAGATAAACATCTAAGTATGGATGTAACACCTCCCTTTGGGGACAGATTGAAGAGGCATTACCGGGGCGGTGATCTATAACAACGGATCGGTGGGTTCTGGGCATAATAGACTGAGGTTATTCTATAGAATTTTGAACCCTGCCTATCATAGGAAGAGTTTGGCGTACCAAACCATCTCTGCAACTGCAGGCAGAGATTGATACCCTGTTGTTGAAGGAGGCCATAGAAAAAATCTCCAATCTGCAACTCAAGAGAAGTTTTACATCAAGGTACTTTCTGGTGTCGAAAAAAGATGGAGGTCTTTGCCCCATTTTGGATCTGAGGGGTGAATTATTTTATAACCCCGAAAAAGATTTCGGATGGTGATTCTCTCTACCATCATAATGTTGCTACATCTAAACGACTGGTTTGCTACGCTAGACCTCAAAGATGCCTACTTTCATATCACTGTCAGGCCAGAGCACAGGAAATACCTTGGTTTTGCTATAGACGGCCAAGGGCACCGTTTTCGAGTCCTACCCTTCGGTATCTGTACAGGGTGTTTACAAAGTGTATGTCTGTCGTGGCTGCTCATTTGAGAAAGAAAGGTAGTTCAGTGTTCCCATATATAGATGACTGGTTAATAGTGGCGCCAACAAAACATTGGCTGTTGGCAGATCTGAACAGGGTGGTGTGTTGTCTACAAGACTTAGGACTGATGATAAACTACTCAAAATCGGCATTGATGATGTTGAAGATCAGATTCATAGGGATCATACTGGACTCTTCGCAGCAAAAAGCATTTTTACCAGAAGACAGATGGGCAAAAATGCTGAAGGTGTTCAATCTGATTCAGCAGCACAGAAGAGTCAGAGCAAAGACAATCCAAGTGGCATTGGTGCTGATGGCTTTGACAACGATGGTGAAGCCATTAGCGAAATTGAAGATGTGGCCCCTGCAGAGATGGTTTATAAAGATCTTCGATCCACTACGGGACTGGCAGAGCATGCTTCTGACGGTCCCGAGCCTGATCTTACGGTCAGTGCTGTGGTGGATAGATCCAAGCAACGTGTTGATAGGAATGCTGTTTGTACCTCTTCAACCTTGTATGGTAGTGACAACGGATGCGTCATTGGAAGGATGGCAAGCACATCTGCAGAATCTGACTGTGAGAGGGAGATGGCATCAGTCATAGAAAAAGTTACACATCAGTGCATTGGAATTGAAGGCTGTGATAAAGGTGTTCAAAGCTTTCCAGTATAACCTTCAGGGAAATGTTGTTCAGGTCGTTACTGACAACACGACCATGATGCATTACATAAACAAGCAGAGCGGAACAAGATCTTAGGTACTGTTAGATCTAATCCTGCATTTATGAGATTGGTGTCTGTTGAAGAAGATCACTCCCTCACCGGTGCATCTGGCGGGAGACGAGAATGTGTTGGCAGAGATGCTCAGCAGGACTCCTCTGTCTTGCCACGAGTGGAAGATGGACAGAGGGATTCTGCTTGACGTCTGTTGGGACTGGGCTTACCCTCAGATAGATCTCTTTGCTTCAAGCGAGAACAGACAATGCGAGCTGTATTGCTCACAGCTGAAGAGAGATGTCGAGTCCCTGGGAGACGCTTTGCTGTTCAACTGGTCATGACCAATCCTTTATGTGTTCCCACCTTTCCCTCTGATCACAAAGGTGGTATCCAAAATTCATCAAGACCAGGCAACTGTGATTCTGATAACACTTTGGTGGCTGAGACAGCCTTGGTTTGCAAACCTAATGTATCTAGCCAACCAACAGTATCGAGCATTGCCGTGCAAACCGGACTCGATTTCCATCCACAACGGGACAGTGATCCATCCAGATGTTCAATCCTTGAGACTGACAACGTGGAACCTGTTAAATTGAATGACTTACCAGACGCTGTGAAGAGGGTTTTTGATGGCAGCACATAAGCCATCCACATCTAAGTCATATACTTATAAATGGAACAAGTTTATTAAGTACTTGAATGATGTAAATGTTGATGTTCAAAGTTACGCTGTGGTTAATGTACTTGACTTTTTGTCAAGGTTGGCGACAAAGGAACTGACACTGTCATCAATCAAATGTTACTTGGTGGGTCTTTCTTGGTGCAGTCAACAGGATGGTAAACCATCTCTATTCGGGGATCCTATGGTTAAGAGGTTCTTGCAAGGGTATAAACATTTACACCTTCCAGTTAAACCTCCTGTACCGTCTTGGGATTTGAGTACTGTGTTAATGGGGTTGATTGGTAAACCTTTTGAACCTATGGCAACCTGTGATTTACATCTCTTAACATGGAGAACAGCTTTCTTATTGGCGATAACATCAGCTAGAAGGGCTAGTGAGTTATGTGCATTGAGGGTTGACTCACCTTATTGATGTTTTCATAAGAGTAAGGTAGTTCTTAAACCAGGTATCACATTTTTGCCCAAAGTTGTATCATCCTTTCACTTAAATCAGGAGATCATTTTACCTGCATATTTTCAGAATCCAGAATCTGATATGGAACGAAGGTTACATTGTTTAGATGTCAGGAGAGCGCTAGCCTTTTATGTACAGCGCACGGCTGGTGTTAGAAAAACTAATAAGTTGTTTGTCTGTTATCCTGTACCTAAGAAAGGGATGTCTGTTTCATCTCAAAGGTTAGCAAAATGGGTTGTTGCTACTATTAAATTGGCTTATGATCTTGTAAGGAAAAAGCTACCTGAAGGGGTTAGAAACCATTCGACTAGAGCATTGGCTACTTCCACTGCTTTCCTTCAGGGGATTCCTTTGGATGATATATGCAAAGCGGCTGCTTGGTCACAACCTATAATCTTTATATCTCATTACAGAATTGATAATAGAGAAAAAAGAGATGCTAACTTTGGGAGAGCAATTTTATTGTCTGCTATTAATTAATATTTCTTCCTCACAAGTATCGAAATAAACATGTTCTCTTTGTTGTAGTTGTCTAGTATGAGGATGATTTTTTGAGGGGTTGTTATTTGACTTCAGGTGGAGTTGGTTTTAGCATGACATCCCACCATCCTTGTAATAATAGCTTGCTAGTCTCCCAGTTGTGTGAGTCACAGAGACCACGGTAACTATGGTTCTTTGAGTGGTCTTCTGTGAACTCACACAACCCTCCCATCCTCCCCTCTATATGTCCTGCTAATGTGTTGGTTCCATTAACGCTGCTATAGCAGCGAAACAGAACTGACCACTGGGAGCAGGTGGGGGCTCTTATACCCTGGAGGATGGGGGAGGGGTTCAACGGTCAAAACGCCCACTTTTGGATTTCTAGAAGGTTCCAAATGCTGTTCTGTGCAGGCACAAAACCCAATTGTGTGAGTTCACAGAAGATCACTTGAAGAACCACAGTTACAGGCAAGCAGCCTGTTCATCTAGCCTATTAGATCATAGACACAGTGGGATATGCATATCATAAATCAGGTCCATGCACATATCCCACAGCAAATTATCAGAAGAACGTCAGAAGTGTCATGCTGAGTCAGAGCAAGGACCTATCAGGTTCCTGTTTGCCCCGGTGACCATCAGAATTACCTGGGAAGCCCACAAGCAAAATTGGAGAGCAAAAGTCATCTCCCATTCTTTGCCTCCAGCAACCAGAATTGGGAGCCATCTTGCCTCTGAACTGAAAGGGAATATATAGTGCACCCATTGTATATACAGGGCTTCCATTCCAGGAACTCCCAGAAACTGTGAAATTTCTAAATGCTTAGCTCCTATTATATTCAGTGGCAGTGAAGTGCATGCAGATATTTCAGCATGTGTGCATGGGTGCCATTTTTGGTGTTAGATGTGATGTGGAAGCTCAAATTCAGATGTCCAGAGACAGCAGCTAAGGAAGGCCCAGTCTGTGCCTATCATAACTAATAGCCATTGATAGCCTTGTCCTCCATGAATTTGTCCAGTTACCTTTTAAAGCCATTCAAACTCTTGACTATCACCACATGAAGCAAATTCTATAGGCTTAACGATATGCTGTGTTGAAGAATTCCCTCCTTTTGAAACTCTTGAATCTTCCTCAGATAATCTTCACTGGATTTATCGGTGATACAAAAAAAGGGGGGATTTCTCTTCATCTACCAGGTGCATAATTTCTTATACCTCAATCATTCCTCCAGTTCTTCATCTTCTTTCCAGATTCATCACCTAACTACATGCTCAAGTTTCTTTTCAGCTGCTGAAAAAGTAATAATAAATGGTGAATGAATTGAATTGGGACCACAGCACATGGGCAGGGGGTTCTTAAACCTTCCTACTCTCACCATAATCCTTCATTTTTTAAGATTAAAGTTTAACACGAGCAATCTAATTTACAATCAAAGTAATATGCATTCAAAAATATAGGAAAAAGAAAAAGAGAGAGTGAGGAAAAAAGGAGAGAAAGGAGAAAAAAGAGGCGGGGAAGCATATAACTAATACACAGTAGAGCTCTGAGTCCCTCCCAATCTTGATTGTAATAAAAAGAAAAGTAAAAAAGAGAAAATATAATATAATAAAAATATTTTAGAATAGATCCATGTGAAATCAATGTTGCAAGCTGCTGTCACAAACAGACACTTCTTACTTGGGTAAACGTGGTTCCATTGAACTCCACTGAGAACATACCCTGAATAAATTCAAGTGAACAACTGTACCAATTCCATGTAATGATCTTATTTTGTACCTGAACTACAGCTGATACAAGTTGATTGCATAGAATCTAAAAAAACAACTTGTTTACCTGAATTTATCGTCATCTCTTTTATTTGTAATGCTCAGAGTATGAGTCCCATTGCTTATATAACCAAAATGGTGCTGCCCACAAACAGGAAAAAAAAAGAAGTATTGACAAGCTTGAAACATCCCCACATTTTCAGAAAGAGAAACAAAAATATTTAGAGGAAAATAGTGAGGTAGGAGACAATCCTCAAAAACTACCCAAAATGAAGTCTGGGCATGCATCAATGGCCATGGAATACTGATAAACTGTTGGGAAGAAAACAGAGAACAGTGTGTGAGAAACAGGAATTCTGAACAGGAGCAGCTTACGCAGTAACATTTCTGTGGTGAGGTTCAGGTCATAATTGTTCAATATATGCTATTTAAGTGAGCTCAGTGAAACTGTTTGTGCTTGGTCTGTAATTACAGGTAGTTATATCCAACAATGGTTATTTTCACCACGATGTCTTGTGAAAATTATTTCAAATCAGTCAGTACAGTGTGCACTCCCACCTCCTATTTTTAGTCCTGAAATAAATTATATGTTTTGTGTTTTTGATGTACAGTTGATAGATGGGCATGACACCAAGAAAGTCAACATCCGCTTTCTGAGATCTAAAATTGGAATAGTGTCTCAAGAACCTGTGCTTTTTGACTGTAGTATTGCTGAAAATATCAAGTATGGTGATAACGCCAGGGATGTTTCTATGGAAAAAGTGATAGCGGCAGCCAAGAAGGCCCAGCTACATGACTTTGTCATGTCACTTCCTGATGTAAGTTACTTTTTCTTAATTATTGCAGTGTTCAGAAAAGAGGTACGCAGGGCTACAAACTCCAGAATCTTGACTTCTGTTTTGAATATGTTATAGATTTGTTATGAGCCAGTGCTTAAGCAACTGTAGGGTCCAGGTCTGTAGCTAGCTGTTAAGAGAGTGTTGTGTGGCAGTTAGACTGCTGAACTGAGAATGTTCTCTACTTGGATCTGTGCACCCTGATCTGAGTTGCTCAAAGGAAAGTGGGACAACAAAGTACCCAACAAATAGCACCTTATTGGATGCTTTGGAGCAGTGACTCCAGGGTGATGTACCAAAATCCTAAATCTCATCTAACAAAAGACCTGCTGTAACAGTGAGGAAAGTGCAATCCTGCAGATGTTGTTGGGATGCTGTTTCCCAGCATTTCTCACTGCTAGCTGTGCTAACTGATGGAAACTTCATTGCAACAACATCTGGAGGGCCACAAGTTCCCCATTTTTTACTCTGTTGGAAGATCCCATTTCCACATCCACTGGTATTGGAAATGAGAGAGATTTGGTGAATCTTCCATTTAACAGAGCATTGGTAAAGTGCAAACAGATGTTGAACATCTTACCAGTCCCACCTCAATCTCCCCAACACACTTAACTGTAGCTGAGAAGTAAACACACAAAAAAAGTTTAACTAAAAGCGTATAAAAGTTTACTTACCGATACTGGTGCGTAGTCTACATAGGTTCATGTTCTTGAAGAAAAGTAAAAAGAAAAGAATAAGCAATTACATACTTTAGCATGTAATGTAGCATCTCTCTGAGAGCATCTCAGACCACATGCTCACAGGAAGGCAGGCAGAAAACAAGGAGTGCTAGTAAGCAGCAAGAGAGGCCCTTTGAGAACAAAGAAATCCCCAGGTGCAGGAGGAAGTGGGCATGGACAAACAAACAAGAAGTTAGTCTAGGTTGTGCCTCTAAACCTACAATAATTATGCAACTTAACTAGGCAGTGAATTTTGAGCATGCTAAGGTTGCTGTCCCAGCAACTGGTCCCTCTGTTTTCCTTTTTTTACTTCTGACGTGACAATAAAGGAGCACAAGTGCCTTTCAGGGGCCAGTTTTGGCCTTTGGCTGCAGATCCCTACCCTCAAGCACATTGTTTTTTTCTTGTGCCCTACCTGATTGCAGATTGAATTTTGTAGGCCTGGTCACTTGCCTTTCAACAGAGTTGAACCAGATTATTGCTAATATGATAGATGATATGAATACCAAAGTCTGAAAGGCACTGACCTAGATTACATGGGGGATGGGATTATTTATGCTCCCCAATCAAATGTAATTCTGTCTGTCTATTTAAATGCATTCATTTTTGAAAAAGCATCCAGTAGACTATCACTTGCAGATCAGATCGGCTTCATATATATTTCCTCACAAGTAAGCCCCTTTGAGAATTTCAGACTTAATGACATAAATTTAGGCATTCAACCATAAATATTCAGCTTTCATGTCCAAGGACTAATAAGTGTTTCCTATTCCAATTACCCAAAGTTTCTTCTCTGTTAACTTAAGCAATTGACAATCTCCTTATTCCCAAGAAGGAATAAAGGACAACTTTTGTAAACCCAAAAGTAGGTCATATCACCCATAAAACAGCAATAAAATGGTTCATGCTCCATTTCCTCCAGAAGAAACAGAATGATTGCTTTGCTTTTCACTGTTGTGATGATAAACAGTGTCGCTTAAAATTCAGACATTTTGTATCTTCCAGAAATATGAAACTAATGTTGGAGCTCAGGGAGCACTGCTGTCTCGGGGGCAAAAGCAACGTATTGCTATAGCTCGAGCCATTGTTCGAGATCCCAAGATCCTATTGTTGGATGAAGCAACATCTGCCCTGGATACTGAAAGTGAACAGGTAAATAAGACTGAAGGTAAATTGACTGTTGATTGACAATCAGGGAGCAAGTAGGATAATGTATTTTCTAAAGACCTCCCAGCCCTGGTTCACACTTGCATGCTCCATTTCTGATGAAAGCAACATCAGTGCATCACAGATGGATCTCTGCAAAGCAAATCTTGCTTATCAGTTCCCATCATTGTAAAGAAATTCAATACCAAAATTACAGTTGCAGTAACCTAGCCCAAGAATACTGTGTTAGCATTAGATCACTGCTTTTGTGGGGGGACAAAAAGTTTTGTACTTCTGAGTTCGTTCTCACATGTGAATCAACCTATATATATACCTATACATATATATATATAAAACAAAAACAAAGTAGCTGGTCCATAGAATCATAGAGTTGGGAGAGATCACAAGGGCCATCCGGTCCAATCTCCTGCTATTCAGGAACACACATCAAAGCACTCCCAACAGATGGCCATCCAGCCTCTGCTTAAAAACGTCCAAAGAAGGAGACTCCACCACACTCCACTGAGGCAGAATATTCCATTGCCAGACAGCTCTGACTGTCAGGAAGTTCTTCCTGAGGTTCAAGTGAAATCTCCTTTCCTGCGACTTGAATCCATTGCTCCTTGTTCTAGTCTCTGGAGCAGTGGAAAACAAGCCCGCTCCCTCCTTGACATGACGTCCCTTCAAATATTTACACACGGCTATCATGTCAGCCTTCTCTTCTGCAGACTAAACATACCCAGCTCCCTAAGCCGTTCCTCGTAGGGCATGGCTTCCAGATCCTTCACCATTTTGGTCATCCTACTCTGGACACGTTCCAGCTTGTTGATATCCTTCTTGAATTGAGGTGCCCAGAACTGGACACAGTATTCCAAATGAAGCCTAACCAATGCAGAATAGAGTGGTACCATTACCTCCATCGATCTAGACACCATACTTCTGTTGATGCAACCAAGAATCACATTGGTTTTCTTGGCTGCCACATCACACTGCTGACTCATGTTCAGTTTGTGATCTACCAAGACCCCTAGATCCCTTTCACATGTACTGCTATCCAGCCACATGTCCCCCATCCCATTTGTGGATTCCATTTTTTTGCTAAGTATAGGACCTTACATTTGTCTCTGTTGAAATTCATTTTGTTAGCTTTGGCCCAGCTCTCCAATCTGTCAAGGTCATTTTGAAATTTGATCCTGTCCTCTGGGGTATTAGCAACCCCTCCCAATTTGGTGTCATCTGCAGATTTGATCAGTGTGCCCTCTACGCCTTCATCCAAGTCATTGATGAAGATATTGAATAGCACTGGGCCCAGGACAGAACCCTGTAGCACCCCACTAGTCACTTCTCTCCAGAATGAAAAGCAGCCATTGGTGATCACCCTTTGGGTGCGGTCGGTCAACCAATTACAGATCCACCTAACAGTAGCCTTGCCCAGCCTGCATTTTAGAAGCTTCTTTGCACGAATGTCATGGGGAACATTGTCAAATAGGAATAAAATTTCATAAATAGGAATAAAATGTAGACTTGGGTAATACCTTTTATTAGGACCATTAGTATGTTACAAAAGTGGTACAAGGGCAAGATGGTAAGAAAAAAACTAGGAGACAGGGCAGAGAAGAGACAAGAAGGTAGATTAGTTACTATCTCTTCACCTGAAAAATGGAGACCCTGTCTCTGCAGAGATGGCAGGTTTAGTGTGGAGCAGAAGTGTTAAAGTATCAGCTTTCAGTTTGCAGGGATGTACTGTTAATGGTTTTGTTCCATCCCATTTCCTCTAACTCACTCCTCACGCTAACTTAATCCATGCTTTGATGCATTTAAAGCTGGTGATCTCTTAATGCCTTCTATTTTGCCAGCCAGGGAGAGGAAGCTTTTAGAAAACAATGAAGATTCAAAGGGTTATAGAGAAAACAATTGTCTTGAAGTAACTTTGAACAGGCCTGAAGCTCCACATCTCTTACAGGGCATTTCACAATCTAAGTCTTTTTTTCGTTTCTGAATAAAACTTTGCAAGTTAGTTCCCAAAGGCCCAGTTTAAACATTATTGTGTTCTTTGATTGCTGCAGAAAAGCTGTTTCACTGTGATTGTCTCCCATGCCATATCCCCATGATATGAGTTAAACCAGCCATGGGGGAATGGTTCTGCAGGGGCAAAGCCACAGAGGTAACATACACATTGGATTTTAAAAAGAGTGTCCTGTGTATCGGTGAACTTGGAAGTGTTTGTCTTCATTTACTGGTTCTCTGCTTCTTTATATCTCCCTCTTTTCTATATGCATCAAGAGAATACTTCAAGAAATTGTAGAGAGATTCTTCCTCCCTGTTCATAACTTTTTCACATGATCTCCACGTATAAACAGGGAAGTGGCAGAGATTGAAATAGTTTATATATGCATTTGTGGCTAAGAGTTTGCTCTAACATTAGGCAGAGTGAGACAGGCTTCTCAGGCAGCAGATTATTCATGTCCCAAAAGGGCAGCAATTTTTTTTTATCTGAATGATCACTGTTGTGTTTTTACTGCCAGGGAGACAAATATGTAGGCTATCTCTCCCATGGGTACCAAAATATTTGGTACTTGGCTGGCCTTGAATACAGTGCATCTTGACTTTGGAAAGACAGCCATTTGCTGTACTGTCTTAGGCAGCAAAATATCAACCCTAATCTCAGCACATGCAGGTTTGAGTGTCTAGATGCAGGTATGTTCCTATTCCTCTCTCCATCACACATGGAATATGTGATGTAGGTCTTTGGAAACATCAGACTGGGTGCATTACTGTATTCCAGCACATATATGTACACACACATACATACACACAATTTTGCTGGATACATGATAGCTGTGTCTATAAATCATAGTAGTTGAACTGAAAGGTAGCTGTCAGTCACTGTCTCGAAAGATGTCACTCTGTAGCAACTTGCAGTCCTTCATCTCTGTAGAATAATTTTCATCCTCTTTGCCTTTAGACTGTGCAAGCGGCTCTGGATAAAGCCCGAGAAGGCCGAACCTGCATCGTCATAGCCCACCGGCTGTCTACCATTCAAAATTCAGATACTATAGCCGTGATGTCACAAGGAGTAATAATTGAAAAGGGCACACATGAAGAACTGATGGCCCAGGAGGGGGCATATTACAAACTTGTCACAACTGGTGCACCAATTAGTTGAGCCTTCATACTCACTCTGTGACATGGCTGACATATTTTTGGGGGGGATGTACGAAGAATGGTATAAGCATGTCAGCTACCTTTATTTTAGAAGAAGAATGCTGTGCTATTATATAATACTATACTTGTGCAGGTGAAAATGTTTTATGGAAGAAGTGCTGCCCTGATGGCTCTGGTTAGGATTGAACCAACAAGTCATTCCACTACAAGTTTTTTGAAGAACGGTCACTAGGAAACTACAATGACACTGCAAGGAGACATTTTGAAAAATAGCTGAGTGGCAGCTCAATGAATATATCTTGTAGCTAGATTATTGGTTTACAAACATGCAAACATGAAAACAACAGAGCAACACAATCCAGGATCCACAGTGAAGCATACAACTATGTGTCACAGTATTACTGAACTTGACTATTGTAATTATGGGTATATTTAGATCTGAATGTTTATGCATAGGGGAAAGATTTTAAGCTCCTCTATATTATAAGCTCCTGTGTATCCTAATCTCCTCTACTATCTTTCAGTCTAACCTACCTCACAAAGTTGTTGTGAAGGAAAAAAAATGTGATCATGTGCCCTTCCCCAAAAAAATCCCTTACAGAGGGGAAAAACGGCCAGGAAGGTGGTGAGTTCTTCTTTGATGGATGTATTTCAGCAGAAGCTCAAGAACCATCTGTCAGGAATAATGTCATTGCATCCTGCATTACAGAGCCTGCAACAAGCAGGGAGTTGGGCTAGATGGTCTGCAGGATCCCTTCCAGCTCTATAGAACTTACAGCCATCTTGAGAGAGAAGAATTTCCACCTTGTCATTCAGTCAATTCAGGGCATTTTATTATGGGCTAGTCCATTAATATGGCTTCAGTTGAGCATTGGTCACAGTTGTGACTTGCCTGTCTGGAAAAGTGGAAAGTATTAAACTGATGGTTATGTGTGCTGAACAAGGATTATTCATTAGGGAGATACAATATTCTGCAGGAAGGAGATCTGTTCCTTTAAATAAAGGGCATGTCATAGCTTTAAATTTTAGACAAGACTTGGGAGTGGGGACCTTCCTGTAAACAGGGGCCATTGCCGCATTACACTGTTATAGTGCTATTATTCCACGTTCAACGTCCGATGGAATCCTGGGGTTTGCTCTTTAGGGAGGGGCGCTCAGAATTCTCAGCCAGAGAGCTCTTTGGCCTCAGGAAACCCCAGAATTTTACAGAATGTTGAAAGCAGTAAATAGCACTATAACAGTGTAGTACGGAAATGGCCAGGATCTGTTCCTTATGTGTGATTTTTATTTGAAAACATCTATGCTGTAAAAAATTTTATTAAATTAAATTAAAAACTACAATTCCCTTGTGTAGCTATTAGTTTTTAGCACTGCTAAAATGTTAAAAATGATTGGGATGACAATGAGCATTAATTTAAATAGTATTCTCCAAATTCCTGGCTCTGAGCTAGAACTCATCACACTTTGCACATTAAATTCACCAGATAATATTCCAGTACCTTCAACACTTGTGAAGCATTGGCTATTGTTCACCTAATGAGATGGTGTCAGAAATGTTTGCAAAAATTACATACACATACACCACCAAAAAGCCCCCAGGAGTTTACTTCTACTACACAATCACAACATTATTATTCCACTTTAATTGCCATGGTTCCATCCTGTGGAATCCTGGGGCAGGTGAGGCACTGCTGTTCCCTGGCTGAGAATTCTAAATGTCCCTCCCTAAAGAGTGTTGCACATCTTACCACGTGGTGGTTTTGCAACTTTGGGGGAGAGCAGAGTGGTGGCAGTCCTGCCATCATCGCAGGTCACCAGCTCCTTCTTCCTAGAGGCCTTCATGGCCTCTGGGGAGGCAGGAACCACCAGCTAATGAGTTTAAATTGTGGTTTGAACTCATTGGCTGGCATGCCTGGTCAGAGTGACCCAAGTGCAGGCTTCACATTGGTCAAAGGGGGTTATTTCTTCTACTCCTGGTACACCCAGGTAATTGTATTTGGAGCATCATTTCACCTACCCAGTTGCTTTGGTTGGTTGATGTTTGTAATTCATGCTGCACAACACTGGTGTTCCCATCTATGCATTTTGTGTTGTTATTTTGTCACAATTTTTGGGTGATTGGCATGCGTCCTCGATCCAGGGCATCTGTTATTGGTTACATGCGGGCATAGGTAAGGAATGGGGGGTCCCTTTAAGGGACTCAGGTGGCATTAGGCTGAGGTGGCCATGCCGAGCTTGGGAGTGGTTGCTCCTCATGGCAGGGGGACCTTGCTGGGGCATTCATCCAGGTGGATCCCACACCTGTCATCTCAATGGTTCTGGCATCAGGCCAAACGATCAAGCTTGAGGGATGCCTGGATTTGGACCCATGTGCATGCCAACTCTATCAGCAACTGTAACCAATAGACATTGTGGCCTGCCTCTTCCATTCACGCATGTACGTTTGTGTGTACGTTCAAGTGGAGCAAGATTCACTCCTGAACATGCTACTGCCATTCCCAGGATTTCACAGGATGGAATCATGGCAGTTAAAGTGAAATAATAGCACAAGTATGAACTTGTGTAGTGGAGTATGAATGGGCTGCAGATACCAGCACTGGGTGGCATGATGGACAGCAGAGCCAGAGGACCGGCCCACTCTTTAGGTGGAGCTGTCACGGCCCTCTGAACATTGAGAAGAGGGCGGGCTGTAGAAATTAAAAGTCAGATTTGACAGTTTAACAGTTGTGAGTCAGAGTTTGAAGTATGAGCTGCAAGTGAAGAGTGTTTGGTAGAAGGAAGGGAGGAGGGGGAGAGGTTAGAGTTCAAGGAACATTAGAAATTGATACCAATTGTAATATTAACAGAAAATAGGCAGCTTTGGTTTTTTTTGTTAGAAAGAAGCCTTGTAATAAAGACAGCATTTTTGTTACTTTTTATCTAAATTGTTTCAGCCAAGGAACTGTCTGAGTATCAGCCATCCATCATCAAGAATCCTACAAAAATATATGTATGTGTCCCTGTTTGGAGCCACTATAGGACCCAGATATATTAAACTCTAAAGAAGAGTATAGGAGAGAGAGATTAAGGTAGGTAGCAGGAGCCCAGAGTTAAATAATAAAGAAACAGGTTGGAAGGGATTATGCATCACAGGTAGCCTCCTTAAATCAACGGGAACATGGGTAAAATCTTCAGTTCCTTTCCCAACTTTAATCAATTAAATCTGATCAACATAAAATATGGCCTGATAATAGCCAGCACACTTTCCTTTAAAAAAATGGTTATTTTTATACAAATAGTTATAAACCCCACAAGAGGCTGACAATTTCTTAGAAGACACGTTCTTCTACACACGGGACAGAATGCTTCCTCAAAAATAATGCCTGCTAAAACACATGTATGATCATCTAAAAACAAAAAAAGCATGTTCCTTCAGAACTAATGTTTTGTATGTACAGAAATATATGCATATTTGATTACTCAATTAAAACATGTCATAGAAAGCAGCAACACAATATAGTTCATGGTTTTTTTAACCATACAATAAATAGAGATTCAAAATAGATTGCATGCTGCCTTGATGAGGAAACTTATCTTTTGTGTTTACAAAGTACCTAATACAATACTACAATTATCTTCCTAAACAGGCCTATCAGTGTAAAAATCCAGGAGTTGCCAAAATTAGCCACGTTCCCTTTACTGTACGTGAGTTAATGTGAGAAGTGTCAGGATACAAGATATCAGAATTTGCTGGTTTTATCCTTTTTACACATCAAATGTTATTCCCTTTGTCTGTAAAGGCAGAACAATAACAGCAGCCATTCTAAGCAAGCCTATTGTGACAATGAAAAAAACTCAGGAATATGTTATCCAGTGCACTCAGAAGACAGAAGGGAGACCATGCTGAACTATAACTGAACTAAGCTTTTCTTCTCTCTTTGTACCTCTCTAGCACCAATCCATTTACACTAAAGAGCTTCAGATGGCCTAATTCAGTATCTTGGGATGCATCTCTGTTTGAGAGACATGATTAAGGCATAAAATATTATTTCCATTTTCATCTCAAGATTGCACACATCAAAGTGGGGGAGGAAAGATTGAGATGCATGCAGGATGTTAAAAAAAATCAGTGCAAAATAAGTGATGCATGAGTACGTCTGAGAAAAAGATAGTTTCGGAATAGGTAATTACTTTTGCTTTACCTTTTCAGAAAAATCTGACAGATGCCTTTTACTAACTATTACCTATCAGTATATATGATCCAGATGGCTGGACCATGTAATACAGAATTTTATTGTCTATTCATTACTCACTTCCTGGTGAATTATAGTGCAGTACAATGCATGCCATTCAGAAGTAAGTCCAACTGAGTTCAGTGAGGCTCAGCTAAGCGAGTTCAAGAAAGAGGCCTTACAGGTGAGAGAGAAATGTACTGCTCTTGTTACTTCTGGGATACCTGGAAGTCTGAAATTTGGTACATAGTTCACAATACACTGATCAATAGAAAAGTCTGAAAAATGTGACATTCTTGCTTCTAACAAACAGAAACCAGAGTCACAAAGTTTACCTCATAACAAAGTTCAATACAGAGCAAAATATATGTGTTGCTTAGAGCCAGGATGAGCGGGAAAACTCAACAATATCTAATAAGGAAAAAAATATGCTTGTGGAACACATGTATTATCTGTTAGTAACTGTATATACATCTATATCTGTCTCTTTATACGCACACAAATCTGTACATAGACATAAAATGCAGTACTGAATATACCAATACTTCTTTTGTATTGGAAAGAAGGACAAGGTAAGTAAAGCACCTTTCAGGTTGCAGATGGGCACCAGCATCAAGTGGTAACTATCAATAATATATGCAAAAACTTCCAAAACTAGGGGAAGTTTACATAATGATGTTGCTTCCTTTTCATTTTGCAGTATTTGGTAATTAAATCAGACACTTGGCTTTTTTTTTTTTTTTGGACAACAAGAACTCCAGATATATAAATATCTTTTTGGTTTTCTGTGTAGAAGTGTGCCCGTTGTTGTTCAGAACAGGAAAAAAAAACTGTTCAAGCTGTCAGAGATGGAACATTCTTGGCATTTGAGATGCTCCAGGATCTCCCATACCAAATGCAACATAACATCTATGGAAGCTTCTTTTCTGTTGGCTTCATCAGCAAGTATACACAGTATGGAACCAAAGCCACCACAGTAAGCGGTATGGCTGCACTTTTGCAGAAAGAAAGGGTATAAAACAAATACTCAGTGTGGGTGGGTATTCTGATAAAATCATAGAGCTGCAGGGTAGCTAAAGAAGTGGCTATGCACAGTATCCTGAAACTGGTCTTACAGCCATGTTTCCCTTTACAGCTTATGATAAACATATCAGAATTTATGCTGAGACCAAGCCCAAAGAGGGCACCTAAGTTTCTCACCAGTCCAGCAAAGGGAGTTGTGTCAATATTGATCCACTCTGGGTTAGCACACCATTTCTTTGCCTTTGGAACAGACCACAGAAGGTCAATGTCAATAAGCTTGAGAACCAGATAAAAGCCAAGAGCAGAAACAAAGAGAAATACATTTGTCTGGATGTATGTTTTTAAACTTGCTGTCTGAATGGCTGGAGCATATTCAAATGCTTCTGCAACAAGCATACCTGTGAATTAGAAATGAGGCATTAGGAGAGATTCATTTACACAAATCATATCAGTTTCTAGATTTAACCTTAAACCTGCAAAAAGAACTGTGGGTAAAAAGGCTGAGGCTGAAAAGTAAGGAAACACAGGTACTTTTTCCTGGCTTCCTGGAGTTTTATAGTACCTCATCTCATTTTTCAGTCTGTTCAGGCTTAAAGTTTTAAGCAACCTGTCCCATATCCAACCTGAGAAACCACATCTGACAGATATAAGGTCCATGCATACTATACAATTATAATACTTTGATACAGGATGCCATGGCTCTCTCTTATGGGATCCTAGGATCTGAAGTTTTATGTGGTACTGCAAGTGAGGATATACTTCAGGGTACTGAAGAATTTAAAATCCCTCACTAAACTACAAATCTCAGGATTTTACCAAATGAAGCCATGACAGTCACGGTATTATCAAATTGCTATAAGTATGTGTGAATACAGCCATAGAAGCACCTTCAAGATCTACCAACCATAGCACCCTGGCACACAGCTTTTGATCCTTCAAAACTCTTTGTGCTGTTGTCAGGAAGGAAATACGTAGCAAACTCCCTTCCACCTCCAAGGCCCAGCTGAGGTACCATCATAGTCTAACTCATTCTTTGGCCTCCCTTTCCTATGAGCTTAACTACAATTTGCAGTTCCTTGCATTTCATTCTGTCACAGTTTCTTTAGCTATCTCGGCATATTGTTGTTCAGGAACAAAAGCAGACAGGGCTATTGATGCCTTACTCATGTGTTCATCCAGTGGTATCTGGGTAAGCAGTGTTGGAAAGAGGATGCTGAACCATATGAACTTTTGGTGAGATTCAGAGTGGTTCTTTTTACCTGTTATATTCCACCCCTTCCATATATTCCTTCACTTAGATTCAAATTAGAATCAACAGTATATAATCTGTTCTGTTCCCTGTCTTCATTTACTGTAATTCTACCCCACTGCCTCCTTGTTTATTTAAAAAAAAATACTTTTTTTAGATTACAATTAGCCATGCTGGGTGGGGTTCTGTGGGAGCTATAGTCCAAAAAGTAATTTTCCAAATTCTGTTTGATTCTTTTTTTCCTGGGGTATCTTTCTATACATCTTTCCATACACCTTTCTATACATCTTTCTATAGCAGGCTGCCTGTCCCCACAGCTCCCCAAAGGTAAAAGTCTCACTTAAAATAGAGTGTTTATAAGCATTCTACTGGGGAACTTCACAATTTCAAAAGTCAGAATGTTCACAAACATGCCATAAGCACTTACTATCTACAGCACATTATAAAATAAAATCATAGATTAGAACATGCCACAGATTTTGAAAATAAGCTTTGCAATTGTCAAAACAAATGCTAGATTAGATATTTCCTACTTTAAATACCACCGATTATATCACAAACATTTTCCATTGTTTTCAAAATCTATATTTGAGTCAAGACAAAGAAAGCCGCCTCTATTACCAGCAATTACTCCAAGGATAACTTGATGTGGGAAATGTGTCGCAATAAATACTCTTGACACACACACACTGATCTGTATAATCCAGAACACACTCCATAGGAAAGACCAGGTGAGTCTGTAAAAGAAAAAGTAAATGCAATGGATCACAAAGCTCCTCCTTCATTTTTCCAGAGCTTAGAAAGTTGCTTTCTATTTTCTATGCCGAGTGGGGAGTCCTGCAAGTTGTAATCCAAAAAAGAAACTTCCTCAGGTTCTGAGTTCTTCTCTGTACTACTGCAGGTCTCTCTGAAGTTACAGCTGTGGCAGTTGGTGGCTCTCAAGTCATTGGGGTGGAGAATCCAACCTAGGTTTTGGCTGGCCTTAAAGGAACTAACCTAGGTTCCAAACTTATTTAGGAATAGGGTTCAGCAGCTCTTTTAAAGCCTGGATTAAAGCCTGAAATGGATTCGCTGTTCTACTAATGTGGGAGCCACCACTGTCTCTTACCCCAGGTTTTCCTTTTTCCCACTCCATTCTCTGCATCTCCACCTCTCAGTTTCACCCTTTATGCTCCTTTTTGTATCATCCTTTCCACTCTTTATTTCTGTATTTCCTGCCCTTGAGAAGGCACCAAATCTTCTGAAGACGTTGGGTATCTGGAATTCCACCCAATGGCCCCAAACAGACAGGGGGAGAAACCCAGTTTGCTTGTAGGCTTCATATTATGCAGGACTGATTTATATACAAATGATATGCCAAGCAAGTGAACACCACAGGTCTTCCTCATGTTTTGTTGTACAACCAAAGCACACAATAACAACAGCATCTCGTTTATATGTTAACAGTGCTTGTTAAGTGGCAAAGGAATGAAGTCACCAAAGCAGAACCTATGAATTTTGGGAAGAGACTGACCTGTGGAGGTTGATGGCTGACTTATCTTTCTGTCTCACTGTATAGCTCAGGGCTGCTGACACCATTATATACCAAACACACGAAGAGCCCATGGCATGACCAGAGGGGCTTCCTATGGAAATAGCAAAACAAGATGGTAGCAAAATAGCAACAGTAATCAGGATCTCATCCCAAACCATAACCTAAATCCAACTACTTATTTATTATATTTATTCATTTAATATATTTATATACCACCTTTTTCACAGAGTGGGATGCAATGCGGCTTCTCAAAAAAGTTAAAAACATTTAAAGAAATTAAAGCAATTAAAAACATAAAATTATAAAACCTACAATTTTAAAAACAGCTTGATAAATAAAAAGCTTCCCGGCTCACACATTAAAAGCCTGCCTGAAAAGAAATGTTTTTGTCTGCCAGTGAAACAACAGCAGAAAGGGGGCCAGCCTAGCTTCATGTGGAAAAGCATTCCACAGTGTAAGAGCAACCACTGGGAAGGCTCTCTCCCATGTCCTTACCAAGTGAGTCTGGGACTGTAGCAGGACCGAGAGAAAGCCCTCCCCTGCAGATCCTGGGGCTCTGGAAGGTTCATATATGAAGATATATTTGACCCAAGAAGCGTATACTCATTAACTCAGTGGGATTTACATAGATGTGTATTTACCATTCAGCGATCAGTTTTATGGCTCTACTCTGGTGCAGTCTAGAAATTAAATTTAAACCCATATCCTTGTCACAGGGTGGGAATTAAGTGGCCCTCTACATTGTGCTGAACTAGAGCTCACAGTATTCCTCACTATTGGCTGTGCTAGCTAGGGCTCCTGGGACCTGCAGCTCAACAACAGCTGCAGACCCATATGATTCCCATCATTGCTTTATCGTATGGCAGATCTGTCCCCATGTAGCAGCTGAGGTTACTGATGCTGAGGTTACGGTGGGAATCAGCAAGCAGGATGAGGAGGAAGTTAGAACCATCCTGTACTCCAGAGGTACACACAGGAATCAGTGGCAAACAATATTCTTAGATTTTCAGCAGTGTGATCACACACCTCAAGCAGAGGAGATGTCTCCCATGTTACCAGGGAAGCTTGCCAATGAGACTTGACTTGGGAGATCCCAACCCACAAAGTAACAGGTGAATAATCATGAAAGCAAACACTGTATTTTCATCTCTAGACAAGGTTAAAGAGGGAGCTGCTAGGAATGTCACGCGTGAAGATGTCCCTTATATTGGCTGCATTACATTTATGTATTTTACTCATCCTACCCCCATTTTTTATCTAAGTTGTTCAGAACATCTTACACATGTTTCTGGGGGATGAAAGAGTTTACTAAACAGACAACTTACAGGTTGAAATCTGCTCTGCTTTGCTGTTGGAATGGCATCATGTGCCTTCCAGCTATTCTCTGTACCCTATGATGGTATCTGTCATCTGCCCGTGCATGATAAGTTGTTTCCCTGAAGCAAGCTGCTCACAGAGGGCTTTCATCACATCTCTGCCAGCCTACATCTCGTGCAGCCCACTGGTAACACTGAGTAACGTGACAGGCTGGAAGCTGTGCCATGCAGAAGCAGGTGATTGGCAACAGCGTCTAAAAAGCTCTTCATGCAGCAATTGTAGGCAGCCAACATAGGTTCAGAAATATTGCTACAACCCCATTTACATTGTTACATTGTTGGTCTGTCCCAAAGTCTTTAATTAACTTCCATACCTAAAACGCAGTTCTGGGGGGGGGGAACTTTGACACGTATAGCTGATACCCAGTGATCAATGCATCTAAAACTGTTTGATCTAAACATTCCCTACACTGACAACCAATGTGAAGAATATACTTCCATCCATTTATTTCTCTACTTATTCCTTCTTACAAAATCTGTATCACTTCTGAACAGCAATATAGCATTTTTGGAAGAATGTTCTTCACACTGTTGCTTTTCATAAAGATGAGAATCAAGCAGACTTTCAGATGCTGCTGGACTGCAACTTCCAGCAGCCCAAGCCAGCATAGCCAATAATGAGGAATGCTGGGAGCTGAAGTCCAGCAACATCTGGAAGGGTGCATGATTCCCATTGTTTGATGAAAGTGACAAAGTCAGTGTTGTCACCACATTGGTGAACCATGATGCCCTAATTTTTCAGGACCATTTTATGCACCATCAGTGTCCAACTCTTTATTTTCTCATTAATTTACATCCTGACACACCCTTCGGAATGTCAGAACTACACTATACACTAGTAAATCTACTAATATATCTTATCAGATGGAATAAATACGTCCAGCCCCAAACATTTTGGGAATCCTTTTTATCCCAGGACACTGATGGTGACAATTATTAGTAAATTCCAAGGACATAAATGATATCTAACCATTTTCAAGTAAGGGATGAGTTAAGGCACATTGGTGAGTTTCTTCATGTTGTTGATTTGCTCCTTCTTTAATGTACAAACGAAAAAAAAATCTTTGCCTCAGTTCAAGCAGTAGCTTGCTTCCCCTCAACAACTTGATGGTGTTCTCTTCATAGTTAGGATGGAATGAACTAAGGAGGATGAGGCTACATCATGAGCAGGTTCTGGAGAGAAAGGACAGTTGTACCCCCTGAATGCATGTATAGAATATCCAGTCCCTACTAATGCATCCAGGCTGCTGAAGGCACCCAACCTACTGACTGAAGTGTTGGCAAAGGTGTCTTTTTGTTGGTTTGTTTTTAAACACTACCCCATCTGCACTCTAATTTACTTGATTTTATGTCTCTCTCAAGATTACCTCAATATTCAGAAAGGGTATTTTCATTCCACAACCCCCAAATACTAGATTTCTGGATTAAATACTTTGGCCCAGTACTAATTGCTTACCTGGCCCTGTTTCACACGTTATGGGAAACTGCTCGAGGCATGGGCTTGTTTGGTTAGGATAGATCATGGTTTCTTGGACCCACCAGTATGGGCGATGACCAAATAAAATCCTGCCAGAAAAGAAAGGAATATCTTTAGTGTACACACAAACACAAGACATAATTTAGTAACATAACAACTTCTCTTATATCTGTTATACTTGCCTGTTCACTAAGTCGGAACAATCACTTTGCTAAAGCTGGATTTTCCATGTTTTTCAGTTTCAAGGGAGAATAGGTCAGCCCTTCAAACTTTAGGTATTAAATAATGTAAACAGATGACCAACAGTTACTGAAAGACTTCTTATCTACAATGTGCACGAATTCTGCATTTTGTGGAAGTTCAAAAGAAGCACCAAAAGCAGCCTTACCATTTAAATATAAGATTGAACCAATCGCCAATCACTGCCACCCAGATCATTTTTGTCCCAACCACTCGGTTAAGCTGGAACCAGAGAGGGAAATAAATTGAAAAAATATTCCGAGGATCTCCAACATGTGACATGAAATTTAGAAAGCTCTGATAAGACCTGTAATCCTTCTGCAGATGCTGAATTATGAGCACTCCATTGCTATGGAGGAGATCCATTTTCACAGGTTAAAACCTGTATTGAGACACGAGTCTCTCAAAGGAAGTAACTTTCTTTTTGCTCTTTAGATTAAATGGAAGAAGTAAAACCATGGAAGAGGGGGGTTGTTTAAGACCACACGAGTGGTGCGTGGCAGTTCATTTTTGCTTTTATACTGTCAGTTCCTGAAGCATGTGACTCTTTGCAACGTCTTCCTGGTAGGGGAAACAGGGGGGCTTTTTGTTTATCATTTTAATTGAAGACAACTAGAGGACATGCTGAGCTGCAGCAAATTGTGAGCAAAAGTGTGTAATGCCCAATACGTATCTTACGTAACCATTATATGAACAGTTGGGCTGTGTTTGCTTTCACTTTTTTGTACAGTTCATTTCACCCAAGACTGGACATTAGTAATTTGTACACTTGATTAACTGCTACTGCTATAAAGACCAGGAGAAATACAGGAATAATTGATCCCAGCAGAAGTCATGAAACTTTTGCATTTTTATCTGAAATTAAAACCTACCTGTCTCACCATCCTTGTCTCTCAGTACACCTTCTGCTTTTACGTTGCCATTTCAAACTGTAAGAATTGTGTATGGCAACAAGAGCTTTTAAAATGGTTTTAAAGGTGACTGTTCCAAAATAGGCTATTTCCTTTGCATAAGTCATGAAGATGCACAACTGAGAGATGCTTTGAAGCCCATGATGAGATCTCCCACTCTCCTTTAGAATCTATAGGCTAATTTCCCTTGTTTATGATACCGTAATATCAGTTCTCCGGAAACTACTCTAGGTATTGAATGAAGGCAGGAAAACACATAACTGAAGGGATCACGACAAGGAGTCAAGGCAAGGGGGACTTCAACAAAGGGGTGACTTTTTAAGCAGCAGCTTTGTGTTATGAACAATATACTGTAGAATTCCTCTCTAAAGCATAGTGGAAAACATCAATCCTATAACAGACTCCATCTTTTCAAGAATTGCTGATTTATTTCAGAGGCAACTTGACAGCATGCACAGTTCCTTGCTCTGAAATACAGCCTACAGCACCTGATATTTACTGGTGGTCTCCCATTCGAGCTAAGACCCTGCTTAGCTTCCAAGATCAGATGGGATCTGGTGTCTTTAGAGTATTTAAGCCCTAAAGTTAACTAGAGGGGCCATTCTCAATTACATAACATGCATACTTCTCAGAAACAAAGCATTAGAAAAGCAAATAGCTGCTCTCCTGCCTATCCATGTGGCTTCATCAGACTAAGAGGATAGGGCTGAATCTGCTAAAAAGCTTCTTCAAACACATCTATTTATACTAAAGTAAACAAGAACTAGCTATCTGTAGAGGAGGTCCTTTCGGTTCACCTAATAAAGCTTTCCATTATATAGTTTTATATGATCCTGTTAAACATACAGTTTGTATAGTTGAGACCCCTGTGCCCAAACCCTCATATTTTAATGGAAGGGCAACAAGAGCTTCTTTTAGCGGAATCTCCACCTAACGCTGTATCCTGCCTTTTACTGTTTCTTGGCTTCTTTTGTTCCTTAATCTCCTTGATTTCTTTTCCTCATCGCTTCAGCGCCCTGCCCTCTGGTACTCTGAAAAGCACCATGCAAATAAATCACACCGCAGAAATAATAGATAAATAATCACAAAACCTTGACCAAACACCTCATTCGTTTTTGAGGGTGTGGTAAATAGTTACATTTGTGCAAAACAGCAAGTCAGAATTGCTTTAAGTTTTAACTTACCAGTAATAGGGATGAGTATGGAGCCAGAGGAGTGCAATGTTTGAGTGTTGGACCAGGAGACCAAGGTTCAAATGCAATGAACAGCTGCATGGTTTCTCATTTCTAGGAAGTGGAGTATTTAGCAAATCTTTTATTCATTTAATAGGTTTCCAGCTTCTTGCTTGTCTCATTTTCTTCATAATTTGATGTACACAGGCACACACTTATAAATCAGGGGTGAAGATACACATGGTGCTGCCTACAACTCCCATGAGCCTCAGACAGCATCATCAAAGGGAAGGAGTTGTGGGACCTGCAGACTAAAACATATGGTGGTTCCCCACCCTTGATATGCCCCCAATGCATTTTTTATGGCTTGAGTGTTTGTTATGGCCCCACTGAAGCTTTTCTCTCTTCTGAAGATGAAACTAAGCCTCCTGCAGCTGGAGGCATTGAAGAATGGGTCACTATCACTAATCCTGAACAAGTGGCATCACTAAGGCCATTTCTGCACTACACTGTTATAATGCTGTTATTCCACTTACATCATCTTGTGGAATTCTGGGCTTTGTAGTTCACAGAGGCCAAAGAGCTCTCTGGCTGAGAATTCTAAATGTCTCTCCCTAAACTGCAAACCTCAGGATTCCATAGGATCTTGAAAGTGGAATAACACCACTATCACAGTGTAGTGCAGAAGTGGCCTAAGAGGATGCAGTGAGTATACGCCGCACTGGGTTACACCACCAGAGTGGGATAATATCAAACCCGGTGGCGCCACTGGCTTTGCCCGCTCCCACAGAGCCTTTGCTCCCACTCGGCAGTGGCCACGCTCCAGTCCATGCCAGAGAGAACAGGTGAGGTATTTGAGATCTTCCATTCAAGAACAGCCAACTGGCAAGGCAGCTTCTCCCTGTCCTGAGCCACCCCACTGCCACCAAGACACCAAAATTCTGAGCCTCATGCAACTGATTGACTTGACTGGGGAGAATAGACCAACTGGGAGGCCAGGGCAGGAGAGCCCGTGGGCCCCGCTCCACGTGCGCTCCCACAGAGGAGGGCTTAAGCCCTTTCTGCTGCTTGTGCACACAGAGTAAATGTTAAGAGAAAGCACCAATTCTATACATCTCATCTTTCATCATCCCTCATCCCCTTTAATGGCTCAAACCTGAGTTTGCACTGAGCTCGGCCATGCTCCTTTCCCCTAGCTCTCCCCTTTCCTTCACTCCTACCACTTGAGGAGGGAATGTACCAACAATGCAGAAATGGAAGGGGTGCATGGATAGGTGGGAGCTAGAGCTTAATTTAATAAACTCACTCCCAAAATTCAAACGTTGCCCTAGTTGGAGATGGTGGGGAAAATGGGTGACTCCTTGAGGGAGGCTTTGTTGGGAGAAAACTGAAGAAGGACGAGGTTTCTCCATACAGTGGTTTCTTGGCTGTGGGCATCAACTCTGAGAAGAAGAGGGATGGGGTGTGTGTGAGTTGGGTAGAGAACAGAGGTTGGACCTTGAAGAGTTCATATGTCATATGTCATGGATTCCTCTACACGGCCTGCCATTTGCTTACTTAATGATTGCTAGTTTCAGTGGTGCTGTGATTCATACTGTGTTTCACATTGGACACACAACATCTCATTATAAATTTAGTTGGGCCTAGACACAACTAACGTTGAAATGAAAATCCTCACTAGCACAATTCTATTGGACTGCACTATTGCAGGACCAGAGTGGGGTAGTGGTTTGAATGTCAGACTTGGATTCTGGGAGACCAGGGTCCACATCTCCATTTAGCCATGATAACCCACTGTTACCCTGACTTCTGGAGGTCCCTTGGGGACACTTTGATTTGCTCCAAGTTATAAAGTTGGGGAAATTAGCAGAGCACTGGCATTAGCAAAACAAGGGGCAGGGTAACCCAGCAGGATCTTTTACCAAACTTTACAGGGTCAGGCCAAGTCAAAAAGCCAGACAAATGTATCAAATAAATGAATTTTATTGAATGAATATATTCTCACACACCAACGCACTCACTCACTCATGCACACAAGGCCTACTGAGAAGGAAAAGAGGTGAAAAATGGATAGGGGATATAGCGAAGGGAACGTAGAGGTGGTGATACTGCACCTATCCTGAAGTTTTCAGTCCAGGAAGTGATGAGAAGAATGAAGGTTAGCAAACAGACAGCTGAGGGGATCACTCAACTAACAGAGTACCGGTCTGCTAGTGTGGTGGGGAGTTCTCCAAAAAGACCCTCAAAAATTAGGACTACTTATAGGGCAGAACATACCTCAAGGGCAGGCCCTCTCCCAGGAAGAACAATGGGGCCGGTCGTTTGCATGATTGGTTTATGCTGGGTTGTGAGTGTTCAGGGTTGCGGTTGCAAAGGGTTGCAGTGTAAGTTTATGTAGATGGACCTTGCCTTGTAGGGTTTTTCCAGAATCACAGTTGCTCAACCTGGGGAAAACACGTTAATCCCCTCAAGTTGGCTATTCTTGGCTGAGGACCCTTTGTATATGTGGATTTGCACAGCTTGAGGTCTTCTCGGGCTACGTGACTGGGGATTTTCTTGGTCTTGACCTAGTTTCGGCCACTCGACCACTTTGCCTACGTGCCCATCTGGGCAACCTCCCCAGCATGGTGGGCATATTTAATATCAAATGTATAGTTCCCAGGATAGAGTATACCGGGGGGGTAACACCACTCGGTGACCTCAGGCCAGTCTCATGCTCTTAGCCTAAGAGAAGGCTAATAGCAAACCCACTCTGAACAAATCTTGCCAAGGAAATTACAAGCTGGTGTCAACTTGAAGGCACATAACAAGAACAAATAAATAAAACTGTAAATGCTTATGAGGCTTCACTTGCAACAACAAAAACGTGTGCTGATTTTGAAGGATCCTAACTGCTAGTGCCTTGGGTCTTGCTCTAGCATAAAGACATCACTGGATACAGGCCTTAAAATTTGAATTTTAAGGCATTACTATTCTGTTCTTCAGGTGGAAAGACTCAGGGTAGCTTATATATCAATAAAATCAGAATAAAAGGATTACAATCGCACAAAGACGAAAGAAAAAGGAGATGAAAGAGAACATGAAAGCAAATAAACCTAGCCATAGCGGCTTAATGTTAAAAGTTTTCTATAATGACCAGTGTCAATGCCTAAGATCATACAGCCCTGAATATGTCTGATCTGGCAAACCAAGCAGGTTTGGCCCTGGGTAGTACACCAAGAGTATCAGGGATCTCCAGGAAGTGCTAGGAAAGAATGTTGTAAAACAACCAAAGTATCCTCATCATTTATTTAGATAATGCCATCACTATACATGATGCTTTACAAAGTAAACAACAACGAACTACCAGCTCTGCGAAAAGAATACAGTCATATATGTACACACATGTACACAATTGTTATAGTTCTGTGCCTTCAAATTGTTCCTTATAGCAACCCCTAAGGTGAC
Organism: Iguana delicatissima; assembly: GCA_948472985.1. Lineage (NCBI taxonomy): Eukaryota > Metazoa > Chordata > Lepidosauria > Squamata > Iguanidae > Iguana > Iguana delicatissima. Next base: position 61,518 of record CAOKZL010003899.1, read on the forward strand.
CCTATCACAGGGTTTTCTTGGGGCTAAGAGTGTGTGATGTGCCCAAGGTCTGGTGGGTTTCTGTGGGTGAGGGTCATAGTCCATAGGTCAAACCACTATACCACACTGGCTCTCACACACATATACACACCCATATATAGGGGAAAGAATGAGAAATATAAATATAAAACTAATAAAATATGGTACAGACTTTCCCCATTTATTTGACAGATTAGGGACTAGAGCACTGTCAGCAAATGGAATGGGTTAAACAATGGAGGCTATGTACTGCACTGTAGAGAGCATGAAGGACATACAGAGACTAACTTGGGACTGACCGCATGCAGGCTGCTTGCAAAGTCTCTCAGCCAGTTTGGCGCCCTTTCCTTGCCCTTGCCCCCTGCTCACTTTGCAAGCAGTGGGCACAGGCGTGTGGTCCCAAGTGAGCTTCTGTAGGAGAAGGAAAGAAAAACTGATGAAAGAGTGGAACTCCCATTGAATAAATGGAACTTTTCCTTGATTTGGAAGCATTGAAAGAGCAAGTCATCAGATAATAGGTCATCAAAACGTGGGGGCTTCCTGTACTGGGCTAGATGTACCAATGTCTGATTCTCAATATAAGCCATCTGCCTGGGTTCCTGAGGGAACTAAAACACTATAATATTAAAC